>JAGXJF010004110.1:0-72007 GCA_019208055.1 Stipa capillata
AAAAGAGGAAAAAAAAAGAAAAAAGGAAAAATATATGAAATAGTGACTAGGACAAGGACATGGTGGATAGGCTTGGGTACGGGGACATGATATACAGAGGTGGAGAGCGACTAGGAAGATGGGTTAACACCAGAATCTGCCGCACGGCTAGGCGTGCGTGGGCAGGTGGGGAAAAAGGGGAAAGGGGGGGGAAAAGATGGAGAGGGATGCAAAGGGACAAGTTTTGGGGAAATAGGACTGGAGGAAAAAGGGTGGAAGGAGGGAGAAGGGGAGAAAAGGGTGTGAGGGGGAGAAAGGTATGAAAGAGAGGGGTAAAACGGTTTTAAAAATCCTCTGTAAAGGCGTAACAGTTAATAGTTTTTGTAGTGGCGGATGAAAGGAAGGGTAGTGACAAATGGAGAAGGTAATAATGCTAAGAAATATATAAATCTACTAAAATCAAGCTAGAGAAAGGATTAGAGAGATATATAAGAGAAAGAAAGACAAGGAAAGAAGACAAGTACAATAGAAATGTGTATATTATTGAAGAGGCTATTCATGCCAAGCATAATTTACAATGGATTTACAAAACATACTCTTCAAAACATTATCATGATCTAATGAAATAAACAAATGAACATATTTATTCAAGTATAGTATGGTGCATGGGGGCTACCGTGCTATGTGAGAGAAAAAACACATACGACCATTTGATGGAGGTGCCGACCGGGCACCACTACTACATCCAATAGCATCGTTCGTGCGAGAGATCATCACGTGGACACGTAGTCATATATGCTCAACTTTATGTTGACATATCATTTTACAGATTATCTTCAAGTGATTACAGCAACAATGGGTATATTGTTATAATAGTATGAAGTTTCTATAACTTCAGATCTGCTGGTTGCTACCATTTGTGGATAACCAGAGTAGGCCAAATCAATCCACTGACGATCGTGGTAGCAAATCCATCGTGGAGCGCCGACTTGTTCCGTTGTCCATTTTGTGTGTCGCAAAAATTAATGGACTTCACTACTTGGCACATGTCTGTGGGACATAGGTTTAACCGACGTACGTTTCACCTGAGATTGTTTTCAAATAATAACGTGACCAGAGACATGTACATGTAGAATAAGTATTTAAAAAGATGATGTCATCAAATTCTTTGGTATGAAAGTGTAAAACTTTATCTCTTACAGCTGTTAGTTGATAACAATCTGCTTCACTATTGAGTTCACATGAGGAGGCTTTAAAACTAGATCCATGTTGATATGTTTCGATGCTATTTTTTTCACCCTACTAGTTATCTATGTTATATGAACAAGTTATGTATGGCAGTGATAAGTCCAAATTATAGTCATTGTGTTACCACTCTCTCCGGCACTTCTAAAACTTGCATTACAATGTCTAGTGTTTGATAATACCAATAATACTTGATAGCAGATCCACCTTTTCCTCTCTCAAACTTACATAATTATACGACATGCCCCGATTAGTTTAGCTATTACGTGATAACCTTCAATAATATTCTGATAAGTGTTTACTTTTACACTTGGTGCCCAACACCTTTAACTTAGTAACTGGTGATGATAAAAAGAGTTTCGCCCGTACCATACCAACGTGGGATCTTGTTTGAGCCCTTGTGGACGACCCAACCGTGAAAACAGATAACGTTTAAGCGTTATTGCATTTACAAGTTTTGATTTGAAATAATCTCATTTTATCTTCTTCTACTTTAATCTCTATTGTTCTCTTAAATATACTCTATTATTTTTTATTAGCCTAATCTACTAGCATAATATAATATGAGTGCTATGCTAGGGCGCCACACACAAGACTAAGTGGCATAGATTTTCTGAAAATTTATACCAACCAAAATGTATCCACATATGTCTAACTCGTTGTTGATATAGATGTGTCCTAGACTGGGCTCAGGCCTCATTGGCAGGAGAATAGATATTGGACAAGATAGTGTTTTCTATTTTCATGACAATAAGCCAATTGTCATGTATCATTGTATCGATTTTTTGTTTTCTATAGCATCTCCAATCAGTACCCCATCTCCTTCCTATCTCCAATTTGAGAAAAGCCAACAAAACACTTCTCCAACCAAGTCTCCATCCTCCTCCCTACCTATCCCGCACCCATCCATCCCCCAGTCTTCGCCACATCTGGGAGGTCTGGGACTCTGTGTGTTCTCCATCCAGCCAACTGTCCGTGCTCGACAGCTCCGTCCTGCTAGCACCTGCATCATGTGCTCGTCAGAGGTGGTCCGCTCGTCGTCGGGCACCGGGAGGAGGAGAAGTTCGCCGTCCTCTAGGACCAATCCGCCTCAGATCCGGTGGCCGTTGTCCTCCAGGAGCAGTCACTTGTGCTTGGGCACAGGAGACAGCACGAGATCGTCCCTCGCCGGGAGCTTCGACACCTCCTACAATGGGTGCCGTCGGAGCTGCTGCTGGCAGAATCTAACATTAAATATAGAGAGTGGAATATGGAGAGTACAAAATGAAAAGTCCGGTTGGAGAGGAGAAGATATGAAAGAACTTTATGAAGAAGGTGCCATATAGAGATATGGAGAACGGATGAAAGATATATCTTTGGAGATGCTCCTATGTCTCATGCGATGTGACTCCAATGAGGCTCGTAACTATTCACACATAGTGCAGGTTATTTATTCATTTTCTTTATAAAAGTCTTGAGGCACTGATAAAATGAGTCCCTCTATAGTGTTTTATATTTCTCGATAATGAGCCAATGAGGACAGAGTTAGTAGTTAAGTACGACCCTGGGCAGTGGGCTAACTATTCTTGGGCTGAAGGCTCTAAGTTCGGATTCTTTTTGTTTTGAATGTTTCAAAGATACTTCCTTAGCTTTTGGTCCTAAGGCTTAGGACTGAGCCTTGGTAGCCTAGCGTAGTACCTCATGGGTGTGACTATACAGTGAGGCTCAATATTGTGCAAGGTTTTTTCATTTTACCTTGTAGAAGTTTTCAGCAATGCTAAAAAATCAGGTCATTGCTCCCTTCGGTATGCTCTTTCGAGAGGCTAAATTTCTTGTTAGCGTTTCTTTATGATTGAACTGCATGGCGACATACCCCAATGACATTCACAACGACAGTAAGAAACATGTAACATGCAGAAAATCTAAAATAGATGACGTCATCAAAGATTCTTTTGATTTTGAATTTAAAATATTTATCTCTTAAACCCTTACTCCGATTGACAATCCGTTTTCACTGTTAGCTTCGTTGCGACAAGATCTTCAATCTAGATCTCATGTGATATGTTCGATGACTTTTTTAACGCCAGTAGTACTAGGTTTAATGACGAGTTACCTAGATTGTTATACTGAGCTACCAGGTTACACTTACATGGTTACCGATTAGTGAAACATCACTGCTACACCACTCAAATTTATATTTCAGTGCTCCAATGGTCTATATCATCAAGTACTATGTAAATAATACATCATTATCCTCTCTATATACTTGTATAATAGTACACACTGGCTAATGACAAATCAATTACTGTTTGTAGCCGTCGCTAATACCTGGTAGTGTTCATTTAACTTGGTAGCACGTACATTTTAATTTGATAGTTGGTGACGACGAATACGTTTCATCAAATATATTAACATGTGATCTAGTTTGAAGTTCTCATCGAGATGAGTCTAATGGCGAAAACGATCACGAATCGGATTAATGGTTTGAGAGAGATAATATTTTAATTTCATTTTAAATAGATGCACTGATATCATAAATCTGGACCCCCATCTCAGTCTTACCCAACGGATAATAGTCGGTATCATTACCTTAATCCAGCGGACAATAGTCTGTATCATCGCTTGATCCAGCGGATAATAGTCTGCGCCATCTCTTGACTGCCAGCGGTATAGTCCGCATCATCGCTTGATCCAGTGGATAATAGCACGTCACTGTGAAAGACAAACCGGGCACTGTCCCGGATAGATTTTCGTTCTTTTATTGAGTACCGTGTGGAGTTTGCTTAGGGCTTGTATAATACCAGCACATGTTCTAGCGGCTATGGTTGCGGGTGGAGTTCATGGACACCATGCAGATAACTTCCCTGCTGATGTAATTATGTTGTGGCCGCGATTCTGCCGTGCACCTCAAGTTAACGGAACACGCGTGTTTTCGTCTAAAATTCAAGGTCATTATCCGACCAATGCTCGGTTTCTATGAGCCGTGTTCCACAGCCAGGCCAAGCTTTTGCAAGGTCAGTCAACCAAAACGCACCCGTTTTACTGTGTCTGCGGTGGGGGGCACAGTGCGGGGACGTGACGGGGCTTTGATAGTGGCTAGTGGTAGGGGAGGATAGCCCGTGCTGTGCGCACGCACGCACTAGCGGGATGCCCCGGCCGGCTCGTCTGCTCCACGCGCGCCCGCGCGCCTGCCGTAGTGGATGGTCCTCTCGCCTCTCATCCGCGGCCTCGCACTACGGGGATAGATCCAAGACGGCACGACGTCTCATTGCCTGCATCTGCACACGGTGGTGGAATCGACGCTGCCTGGATCGTGCTTGCCATTCGCCGCGCGCCGTGCTGCGCATGCACTGTTTCTCAAGCACGGGTGGAGCAAGCCAGAGGTATGTACGTACTTACGTACAACACCATACGGATGAACGGCAAGGTAGCTGGATCCCGTGGACTGGATGGTGTTGGTCGATCACATATGATCCACTCAAAGTGTTGGTCTCTCGTCTCTTCTGCGTGCCGTCATGCACAACCAAGACCACCTTACACATATTCCATCAAAAGATGGGAGAGACCGAATAAACTGGGTCGACAAGGAGATTTAGTAACGTACCTTTGCCCCTCCTTGAAGACCTGATAATGTTCTACCTCCGACCTTACATAGATGTCAATTTAGCCAAGTAGTTTTGGTCGGTACGGTCTTTTAAGTGCACCACTTACTTATCTAGAGGTAAGAGTAGGTTTTAATCTAAGCCGTCGATGGCTGAGATTAGTTTTGGCTTAGTGTGGGTTCTACTAGTAAGAAATCAGCAACTAAAATGGTAATATAATGAGAGCCAAACAGTTGCGTGGGTAATTAGTGGAGATGGTTATATGCCTTATCTATTAGGGATTAAACCTTAGGTTTAATTTCAGTGGTAGGTGATGTGCTCGTCGATAGCGAGATGTCTCTGGTGACTTCATGAGTCCAGTCTTTAGTATGTCTTGTGTGAGTACTTGTTTGTGCGTCTACGATGAAAAACATTAAAATCTACCAAAATACACATATCCTTTCATACAACCATTCCATATGTTAACCATTTTGAATGCCGTACCACACTATACAGTTCATTATCAAAACAAAATCTTGTGGACGTTTGTATCTTACACAACGTAGTTCAAATATTTCCCAAATAGAATCCATGGAAGCCAATTGTTGAATTGAGATAAGTCTAGACTCACTTGACATTTAGAACGACACGTCTTTGAAACAATAGTGAGTTATGTTAATTCATAACATGTTTAGCTATAGTATTGTATTTGAGCTATACTCTTTCTGTCTCAAAATGTAAGACGTATTTTGATGATTAAGTAACTTTTGACCAATAATTATTTCATTAAAACGTAGTTTATGTGACACAAATTGATATCATTATATTTGTATTCAAAGTACTTACTTATAACTATGAGTTTGTATCACATAAATCACATATTCATAGAGCAATTGATGATTAAAGTCTTGTCTTAAGTAACAAATGACTAGAAAACATACATACTTTAAATTAAAATTAAGTTAACATTTTTAGAATAAAATATTTGGAGAACTATGATAAATTTCCATTGAGCTATATGTCACTACTACAGAACAGGTCTTTTAAGACCCCTCATCGCACACGGTTTGACCTAACCTGTTACCAATGTGAACATCGCACACGGTCACTATTTCAGGCTCGTATGTGATATGCCACAGCAAATTGACCCGTGTGGCGACATCGCACACGTTTTTCTGGAAAAACCGTGTGCCTCACATCGCACACGGTTGTTTCCTAGGACCTGTGTGCGATGTGAGGCACATCGCACACGGTTGTTAGGAAACAACCGTATGCGATGTGGAAATTCATAACTTTTCATATTAAGTCGGATAGAGACAATGTCTATATGAAAATTGTAGCTTTCGACGAGATCTACAACTTTGCAGTTGACAATTTTCTCGTTTGGAGCAATCTAGATGTTCAAATATTAGCCGGAAGGAGGCACATCGCACACGGTTGTTAGGAAACAACTGTGTGCGATGTCGTTTTTCGAAATTCGTAGCTTTTTTCATATGGAGTCAGATGGAGACAATGTCTGTATGAAAATTATAGCCTTCGATGAGATCTACAACTTTGCACTTGACAAGTTTCTCGTTTGGAGCCATCTAAATATCCAAATATTAGCCGAAAGGAGGCACATCGCATAGCCATCGCACACGGTTGTGAGGCAAGAACTGTGTGCGATGTGGAAATTCATAACCTTTTCATATGAAATTGCAGCCTCGACAAGCTCTGCAACTTTCCAGTTGACAAGTTTCTCGTTTGGAGCCATCTAGATGTCCAAATATTAGCCAGAAGAAGACACATCGCATAGCACATCACACACGGTTGTTGCGATGTCTCGTTTTTAGAAATTCGTAACTTTTTCATATGAAGTTGGATGGAGGCAATGTCTATATAAAATTGTAGCTCTCGACGAGATCTACAACTTTGCAGTTGACAATTTTCTTGTTTGGAGCCATCTAGATGTCAAACTATTAGCCGGAAGATTCAGGTTGAAAGGGTCAAAAGGAATAGATATCCTACCTAGTCATAAGACTGTATTCAAGTGAGATGGTTATGTGGGCTCGCGTGAGAGCAAGAGGGTCATGGAGGTTATGGGTTTGAGTCTCTAAAACCGCACGCGCGCGTATTTCGCGCGAAGGATCGCGTGACTCGTGACTTGTCACGGTTGTAGAGGGCAAGTTCTACGTGTTTAACAATTTTTTTTGGCTTTTTTCCCAACCTAAATAACCCGTCTGTATAGAGCACATCGCACACAGGCCAAACTGAAAACCGTATGCGATGTGCATATCATCGCATATGGCTCTGGGACCCATGTGTGATGTGCACCCCCACATCGGTGACCGACAGGTGCATACGGGCTGGAAAACCGTATGCGATGAGCTTTTTTAATCGTGTGCGATGAGCTTTTCTATGGTAGTGTGTTACTTCAAACATTTGAACTTGAAGCCAATATCTTTTTGCAACCTAGTCGTGAACTACATATCTACCTTACCTACCGTTGCTAATCATCTAAGGACAACATTAATTCTAAAATGTTTTCATTCCTTGAAATCAACCTTTTCCGTTTGACTTTTTCCAATTAATGCGAATAATGATGTATAAGAACAATATTAGGAAAACTCTAATTTGTTGTCGAAGCGGTCGATCCCGACAGAGTTGCTTTGCGTTTTTCTACTTCCGATCGCCACCTAGTTCACTTTCTCCTTTTCCTCTTCCTCTTCACACTGACGCCCCGTTCTCTCTCTCTCTCCTCTCTCTCTCTCTCTCTCTCTCTCTCTCTCTCTCTCTCTCCTCTCTCCTCTCTCTCTCTCTCTCTCTCTCTCTCCCCCCTCGATCCCATTTGAATTTTGGTTGCAAGCTTCTAGAATTTGTAGACGAAAGTTCATGAAATGTTAGTTGAAAGTTTCTTTTTATTTTTGTTGCCTCTAGCACCATGTATCGTAGAGGCCAGAGATAAGATGTAGGGCGATGGTGGCATTCATGATGGAGGTGCCATGAGGGGAAGAGGCTTGCGGGGTCTCATCCTAACTTGTGGAAGACGACGTGCATGGAGGTCAGCCCTCCCAATATTAGCCTCTACAATGTAACGATCACCTTAGGCTAACCGCAAGATGATGGTGGAGGCTGCTGAATTGCTGATGGTCATAAATTATGGTTGGGAAGCAAACTTTGTAGCTCACGAATTTGCTGGTGATACTAGAAAAAATCCACCGGGTGTCTAGCTTGATGATCCACTAGAATTTTTAGTGCAACTCCTGGTGGAAGATGTAACGATTTAATAAAGTTCGTTGAGTTTCAAAAAAGAAAAGATGGATCAGTTCCATAAAGCAGGCCCCTTCTGCTCAAGTGCTCTATGAACTTCTACGGCTTCGACCGAAAACACATTTTGCACGCGGACTCACCAGACTTCATAACCTGGAAGTGACCTCCAATGGCTTATATTCGGCAAGCTTCGCAGACAAGTTCAAATTTCAAGGACTATCCAGAACCAACCATTGCACCCCGATATGGCAGACAAATGTGCCCCCCAAATGTCAGTTACATGCCTGGCTCGTGATCCAAAACAAGTGCCTCGCTGCTAATAATTTAGCTAGGAGATCAGGGCCACACAATCCTGTATGCAGCTTCGGCAGAATTGCCACCGCGGAGATTGCACCACATTTCTTCGCCAACTGCTGGTTTGAGGCCAACGTCTGGAGGAAGACGAAATCCAAGCTTCAGATCTCGGCTACCCTTCCCTGACGGTCCTCATCGATGATCTCCAGGAGTGGTGGCACGTATCTCTGCATTACTTAAGCCGGCGTCATTCTGGTGGGGTGGATTCTACGGAAAGAACGAAAATGTAAGAATATTTAATAAGGAAGCCCACTCTGTTGGACCGGCAAAGAGCAATTCCTAGTAGCCCCTGAGAGAGATAACAGAACCAGCAATTGTTGATTCAGCTTTGTTAGGAGCTAGTGTCAGGACTTTTAGTTCATCATTAGCACACACATCAATCCTAATCTAGATTAGAACACCACATAACAGCGAAAGCTTTATCTTCAATACCTTTGTTAGGAGATGCCGTAGAACCGAATGCCATTAGGCGTAGAGCGAAGACCCGTGCCTGCTTGACGCAGGCGTGATGCAGGGGCGATGGAGATGGCAGGCAGCTGCTCCGGCGTCCCTGGCGGTGGTGACAGTCTTCCCGTTACTTCAGTGCCGTCCTCAGATCGGTAGGACTTAGATGGAGAGTCGGTGAGGTCAAAAGGTGCAATTACCAGATTCCTTAAATCACCGGCTCCACTTTATATTAAGGTGATTGCGTAACGGGGGACCAAACCAAGAGTTGGTTAGTCACCCCCGATCAGGGTGCGTTAGTTGGGACGTGGCCCCCTTAAGACTCGGATGTTTGACCCACAGCCGAGATCAATTCCAACATTTAGCAGGGTGTACAGCGCAATTGCACGGGAAAATGCCTTAACCATTTTAATTTTTTGAATTCAAGTAAGCATATATTATATGCTATTTGCCAGATCAATATGCATAACTAAAGTTCTAATCGCGTACTAATGCCAACAAGGGTTTCGATCTTTTGGTGAGATGGTAAATTTTGATTTGTTGGAGGAGACTCTCACAATCCAGCTAGAACCGTATGATGATCGTTGCAACCCGCAATCACTGAACCAACTCTGAGACGTTATCAACCTAACTAAAAGCATGATCAACCTGACCACGAGGTTCTTTTCCTGCGAGCAATCGAAGAACAAGCAAGAAAATAGTGATAAGCAATCTGAAATTGCAAATAGAAATTATGGATGAAGTTTTATTGAGGTGTTGGGGCTTCGAAGATGTTGTTGCTGCTGAACTAGCTAAATAGGAGAAATAATTAAAGTTTCCACAATTGGAACAACCAATCTAACAAAACCCAAATTCTCATTTCGGGTCCTATTTAAACGAGATGAGCGTATTTTGGCCAACCAAGGGGGTTGGTCAAATCCAACTCTAACACGAACTCATTACTGGATTCTAACTCTAAAATACGTGCACTTTAACTCTAATTTCAAAATTACATGGGCCAGGCCCAAATAGAGGTGGCGCAGCATCTTAACCTACAAAGCTACGATTTTGCTAAGTCATTTTCCTTAGGTATCGTGGCTACCATCATTTGATATGTGCTTCAAGTCATGCAGCCATCTCTCTTGATAGTGATTATGGAGGCTTCAAAGTCTTGTTATAGGTTGTCATGAGCTCATCAACTCCTCTCTTGCTGTCAGCATATCCACGTATGTAGCAAGGATCTGGGTTCCTAATCACAATAACAACACTTGCTTTAGGTAGCATCATAGAGTTTATAATATTTGAGTGCAAGCTGAGAAACGAAGTTACCTCATATTACGATGACGTGCACGTGCTCTAGCAATTGGTTCTTGTATATCAACTTGAGGAATGACAGCACGTGATGTGGTTGCATCCATGGCAGGGATGTCCTCATCATGTACCAGTCGGTTGGTAGTTTGTACATGTGTCAATGGTGAATAATATTTAGGTTCATTTATGAAGATGCATTAGTTGTGGTACACTGGATCAATGGCCGGATGACATTTAGGTGCTATTATGAAAATTTACCAGTTTTCATCTATTTAGGTATAGTCATGAAGATCTATCAGCCGTATATATTTAGGTACGATTATGAACATCTATCGGTTGTGATCTATTTACGTACAATTGTGAAGATTTATCGGTTGCGATCTGTTGAGTATAGTTATGAAAATCTAATGGTTGTGATTTGGTTAGGTAAAGTTATGATAATCAATTGGCTGTGAGTTGTTTAGGTATAGTTATGAAGATATATCGGTTCCCGAGGCATGCAGGATGAATCAATGTGAATGCATGTAAGCTTCACTGCCCGAATACAATTGGTGGTACACTAACAAAAAGGATCATGAAATTAATTGACCAGATATTTTTAGTTTTTGTGAGAATTTCTAATATATCTATTTTTTCCTAAATGCTAAAAAGTGCTCGTGCACCATCTACACTAATAGGGTGCATGCTGTGTCACTTGTCGGATTTTGAAGGATACATGTTGGATTAAAGCATCTGAGGTAACGAGAGCTGAACAGTGCCATGGGCCCACACATAATCATTTTTTTCAATGTTTTGGGTGGTAGCACCACAGTAGTAGCCACAAAACCACGTACTAGTAAGAAGCTTGTGACATATTATCGATTCTGCCACTTGTTTTCTTGCAATTTCAAAACAAGTTAAAAACTTTAGAATATTAATAGTTAAAAGATTGTAGCTTGCATATCAAGTATCCGATTCATGATTCGTTTGAATCATCCTGTTCCTTTGGATGAGATTTTCGAAGGAAGACCAATATAGGAAATATTTAATTTATTTTGATTTCATCCTTTTTACTTTTGTGTAGGCAATTTACGGGAAATGGTTAGGCAACTTTGGTGTTGTATATTACTTTTGCAGAAACCAAAAAATTTCCATCACAAACTAGACATACTAGTTGTCCATTTCTTGATTTGAAAGATATGAACAAAAAACTATGGGTCCTATGTTGGCATGTTTCAGCAATGCAACTCATAACTACAAGTAACTTGCTTTCGCCATTTCTAGGATGTGTTGTTTTAACTTGTTTTTCATGCAATAGCAACTTCCTTTCACTTATGGCAAAACTTGCTTTCCAGTTTGGTGCTTATGTTGAAACTTGCTTTTGATATAATATCAACTTGCTTCAATTCATGGTACACTTGCTTTCAGTTTGGATTCTTATGTTGCAACTTGCTTTTTATGCAATATTAACTCACTTCTTTTTATGGTGAAACTTTCTTTTCATTAATGTAATATTAACTTGTTTCGAAAAAAACTTGCCTTGTGTCCTTGACAAGCATTTCCTGAATTGAGTTTCCTAAACAATTGATTCATATACAGATGTGGGGGATGGCTTAACTTTCACTCTTCCTCGAACGGAGTTCCCTTTTCTAGATTCTCCTTAGGTAGATGTTAGAGAGGGCTTAGCTTCCACTGTTCCCTGGACGGGGTTACCATCTCCAATTGTCCTCTATATAGTTGTCAGGGAGGACTCCATTTCCACCGTTCCTGAACGAGATTCCTTGTTTCGATTGCACCTTAGATAGAAGCCATGTAGGACTTAGATTTCAGCTTTCCTGGACGAGGTTCCCTTTTCTAATTGCCACTTAGATAGATGACGATGAAGGCTTAGCTTTCACCTTCCCCAAACGGGTTCCCATCTCCAGCATATTTTTCATGTAATACGAACTTGCTTCTATTATTGTGAAAGTTGCATTATAGTTTTGTGCTTATGTTGATTGTTTTTCATGTAATACAAAATTGCTTTTCTTTATGGTATTACATGCTTGCAACAAAAACACTCAATTGTTTTAAAAAATTTCTTTTCTATTTTTTGCTCTTATTTGATCGGTTTTTAAATTGTAGCAACTTGTATTTTAAACTAACTTGCTTTTCTTTTCCTTTTATTCTTTTCATATTATGCTATCTCGAGTTTATGCAAAAAATATATCGGGTCAAATTAGCACAACACATTTCTTTTATAGACTAAAATATTCAACTATATTGCTTTATTTAATTGAATTATTAAACTGTATTGCTTTCAAAAATATTGCAGTTTCATTTAACTTGTTTTCCCAAACTGCAGTAACTTGGTTCTTAATATTTTCATTTTATGGCTTAAAAAAACTACTACAAGAAGAAAGATGACACTACCAAAATGAAATCAAAATATGACCAATATTAGTCTTGTTTCAAAGGTCTCATCGTGATGAATCCAATGGTGCAAACAAATAACAAATCATATGCTCCCTCAAAGAAATATAAACATTTTTTATGTTCTGACTCAAACATCTTTTATGTTCCCGTGGTCATTTTGCTCGGTATTTATAGTTCTGCCTCCTCAGAGCAACTCCAAGGGCCTCCCCAAAATGGACTCCAAGCTATTTTTGGGGAGCACAGTAGAAAAACCGAGCTCCAACGGCCTCCCCAAAATGGACTCCAAAATTGGCGCTTCTCCATCTTTGCCATCCCCGAAGCCAGAGATAGCGCCTCGCCAAGCCGCCTCCATCTGTGGCAACGTCATCCGACGTTCCCTCCCGCCATCGACGAGCAACGGCTCCGCCTCCTGCCTCCAAGGAACGACGCCGCCGGAGTACAGGTTGGTCTCCTCCCCTCCTCGTTGTGCTCCTCGCCGTGGCCGTGGCCTCCATCCTCCTCGTCGTGGCCGGTGGATCTGGAGCCGGTGGATCTGGAGGGCAGGCGGCGAAGGGGAGCCCGGGCCACGTCGGGGGCAGAGGGAGGAGGGTCACGGTCGGCGAGCAACGGGGGAGGAGGTGGTGCTGGCGGTGCTAGAGAGCGAGCCGGAGTTAGCCGGCGAGAGGCGGTAAGGGACACCAGATTGGGGCATCCGGGCGGTGTCGGTACGGGGAGGCGGGGGAGGAGCTGCTGGTGGTGTTGGCGGTGCTGGAGGGCGGACGGAGGGAGGCGGCGGTTAGGGGAGGCGGGGGAGGAGCTGCTGCTGGTGGTGGCGGTGCTGGAGGGTGGACGGAGGGAGGCGGGGGAGGTGCTGCCGGTGCTGCCGAGTGAGGAGGTGGTGGTGGCGGTGCTGGAGGGCGGCCGGAGGGAGGCGGTGGATGGGGAATGGGGGAGTGGCCGGAGGGAGGCGGCGTCGGTAGGGGGAGGCAGACGAATGGGAGGAGGGGAGAGAGGTAGAGGGAATCGGGGGGGAGTGGCAGGCTGTGGATGAGGAATGGGGGAGTGGCCGGCGGTGGATGGAGAATTGGGGGAGCGGCCGGCGATTGGAGGGGATGGGAGAGAAGGGGAGAGTGGGCTGCAAATGTAGAGTGAATTTTGGCAATTGTAGATAGAAAAACAAGGTAATTTTTCCATATGAAATTGTATTGGAATTGTAACATGAGGGAATATATAGAATTATTGTTATACGATGCTATACTATTGATATTTTATTTGTTACAGAATATCAATAGAATATAGAAGAGAATAATATAGAGAGTGAAATATAGAGAGTCAATTAAAATATAAAAAATATAAAAAATAGATTTTTTAGAAAGATTCTCTATACGAAGATATGAAGAAATCAATATACAGAGATCCTTAGAGTTGCTCTCGTACACTTAATATGACCAGGTGCAGAGGCCGTGAAACATTTTTTATGTTCTGACTCAAGCCCATCCAAGATCTCGAGAATCCGCTCCGCAGGAGATGTCCACTCGCCACTGGCGAATTGAAGGCGCGAGCTGTAAGGCGCGATTTGACCTGACGCACTGTGGCGCTCGTCGGCACGGCACGCGGCAGAGTGCAGCAGTTCCCGGTCTGCGTTGCATAGTTGTACGCACGATCTAGCTCTAGGAAATGATGATACTAGTAGCCACTGCACCGGTTAAACTCTCCCTGATCATGGCTAGATAGAGTAGCTACCCAGCCGTGGTTCCAATGGGCACACGAGGTCACAGATGACAAGCAACTGTAACAAATGACAATTAGGGTCAGTTCTTTTGGTAGCTTTTCTCAGAATCTAAAGAATCTATCCTCTTTCTAACTTCTCCTAGAATCTGCCATTTAGGTTAAATCATTTAGATTCTACGAACGAATGGGGGAGGCAGATTCTGAGAGAAGCTGGGGAGGGAGCAGATTCTCCAGATTCTAGGAGAAGCTGCCAAAAGAACTGGTCCTTAATATGGTCAACTTTGCCTCGCAAATCGCACAGAGCTACACTCAGCGACCCTCAGCGGCTCGCCTCAAACTATTTGAATTCTTTGAAATATTTTCTTATTCTTGCATGCTTTTTTTTGGAAATTGCGAGAATACAAATGACCGAGATTTTCTTGACCTATTCTCTTGCCTTGCTTCTTCTTATGCATCATTCTCTGTTCCTTCTTCTTCG
The DNA here is from genome assembly GCA_019208055.1 of Stipa capillata. Lineage (NCBI taxonomy): Eukaryota > Viridiplantae > Streptophyta > Magnoliopsida > Poales > Poaceae > Stipa > Stipa capillata. Next base: position 14,704 of record JAGXJF010004110.1, read on the forward strand.
GTGATGTCGGACAAGAAAAGAAAAAACATCGTCGGGTTATAGGTTAGGTTCCAAAACTGAGGGGAGGAGTGCTTGTTGTTATCGAAGAAAAACTTGTGCTCCCCAGACTTGGAGGAAAGTGTTAAAATTAATGGGCTAGGCCCAAACTAGTTCTACATTTAATTCTAGATAAATCCCAAATGTCCACTCATACATGACAAGGACTAGTGGTTTTAATCTCATATTGCTAGTGGAAGTGGAGAGAGACCACCTTATAACAGTTGGTGCTCCACACCTCTCCAAAGTAATGTGAGGTGAGAAAAAAATTGTCGACGAAATGTCTCTCGGACAGTAAACTTGGGCACCCCGGGTTAGGAGGCTGAGGTGCTAAGAGGACGACTTGGGGAACGACGCCTACCGACCGCGAGAGTTGTCCCAAACTAGCACCGTTGATGGATATGGGGGGTTGCGATGGAAGAAGGAACTGGATATTGAAGTGGGAATTGGCTTCATACGGGGTGCGGGTTTGCCCTTATATAGGCAAAACCAGCTTACAAGTGAAAATACATCGCTGCCCTTAGGCAAATCACAATCTTATCCTAGTCTATGTCACCGTACAACAGGCGAATCGGTACTCTCCTCCTCGCCACTACTTACTATATTCGCCGACATATCCCTGATGCGCCTCGCCGGCACGGCCCGCCGCCGTGCTCGCTCGCCGCCTTCACGTGGGCGAGTTCTTTTCTAGCCCGGACCGAGCCCGCTCCTCCTTCGCCTCGTCCTGGGGGGGATGCCCTCAGGTCTACTCGGGACGGGCGACTCGGGCTGAATCCTAGGCGCCTCGCCCGGGAGAAGGGGTCGACTCGCTCCAGGCCTCGCCCTCTGGTAAGACGAGGTGACCTCGTCCGGGTCTTCCGCCGGGCATCCCTGCGGAGCTACAACCAAGGTTATCAAACATAAAATACATTAGGGGGTACCTCGTCCGGACGACTTTGATGGGCTCCCCCAACAGAAATACCACACGCGCACGCTCGCTTGCCTCGCGTGGCGTGGCGTGGCGAAGGGCACACGCACACGACATGCGTGTGAATGGTCCGGTGAATTCGGGCTCCCCGCTGGGCCCTGTCGCGGCTCTCTTTTGCCATTTGTTTTGTCACACGATCCAGAACCGTGGCAGCTCATCTATAAGAAGTCTTCGTTCTTCTAGACGAAAAACAAGACATCAATCTGTTCTCTGCTTTTCCAAACACACTCTGCTGCCCCGAAGTCTTCTCCATCTCGTTCCTCGGCGTGCACCGAGGGACGGGAGAGCAGGTCTCCGGAACCCTCCACTCTTGAGATCCTATATGTGAGAGAGCGAATAAGGTTTTTGGGAAGCGCCTTCGCGACTGCTCGTTGCTGTTCGGTTTGCTGCACTACGTCGACATCTTCTCGGCATCGATCGACTTCCTCCCTATATCAAATCGCACTGCATCGACCTCTTCGCTGCAGCAAGTTTGGTTTCGTCGCTTCTTCACATTTCCGGTAATATCCTGTTTCCGTAGATGGAATTAATGACGACGTTGCTCGCTGTTCTAGTATTAGTCTGTGATCTAGACATGTGCTGTGATGTGCTTCTTGTGCTATTTATAATGTCTAGATTTGATTCTCTGTCTCTAGTCATGTCATGTCTTCGGATTAGTTTCATTATATTGCCTAATTGTCCAACAGAAATGTCAATAGAGAGAGCGTGGTGCACAAACACCGGTTCTAAAATCATATTCCTTAATATACTTCATGTATATAGAGTAGGTGACACCTCAATTCAAAGTAAGAAACATGTCTGATTTACATAGGGACAGCGGATCATTTTAGTTCTAGATCCGCCACTAACAGAGTGGCAGTAAAGATTTTGAGTAAGGGCGGTGTGGCGAGTGCTGGGAAAGGCAATTGGTGCGTGGTTTCCTCCGGATAGCAACAATACCACATCCGACGATAGATCTAAATTCTGTACCGTATCAAGCGGGATACGTAAATCGCTCTTCTCGTAGCATATACTACTGGATTAAAAACGATCCGGCTCATAAATTATCCTAGCCATTTTCAGAAGCGCACAATAGGCGCAAGTTTCTTATCTTGAATGGCGTCATGTTTAGTTTCAAGCACTGGGCATAAGTGGAATGAAGATCATATGTGAAATTAGGATAGACGTGGCTTAGTGTTGTGGCCGTGTTGGCGTGTCATTTAGTGTTATAATAATTTTTATTAGACAATAGAAGGGAATACTCTTCCGATTTTGACATCGTAAGATACACACGTATACTCTCGAATCATAAAATTGTAGCAAAACTGCTAGAAGTCAAAATTTTCATTTTCAAGTGACCATATAGAGTTTGAAAATAAAATCTCAAATATTACATAGTTTACTGCTGTGCCGTTTCCCACTACCGATTTGTGTTATGGGCTATTAAGTACTACTCCGCACTTAAGCTAATTATTTGACGTCGTTGAACCATGGTTTGTTATACTAGCTTTCGTACTCCGGATAGAACTCGTGCGTATGTACATGGATTATACTGTTGGGCTATGATATAATTTGGGCGGTTAAACTACTATTAACTAGATGGGTTGCCAATGCATTTGCGATCTGTAACATTAATAGAGTTTGTATATTTAGTATGTTTATCATCCATGTCAGTTATTTGAATTCTTTTTCCTTCTTAATTTTGGTGCCGGTGATATGCATACTTGTAGCCAAAATACCTGTCGAGGAAAATTATTTGATGTTTTCATACTATTTTTCTACCAAGTGGAGTAGTTCTTCATTAGATAAAATCAAATACACTTTTAGTTAAAAGTAAGGTTCTTAGTATATCGTTTGTCTTGTTCGTTTTCAACTGCTTGCTTTTCCAGGCTTCAGTGCCGATAGTAATTAATTACCAAGGCAAGAGAACCCTACTATGTGCCATTGAAGACCAATAACATTAACGTTCATAACATCATGAATACAAATTCTAAGTTAACTTTTCTTCTCTAGCTTTACTTCGTCTATTGCTACTTAGTCGATACTTCCTCTGTTCAATAATACATATCATTTTAGGTTTTAACATGGTCTCTAACTCGTAAATTTAACAATTATTTTATATATAGATATGTTAACAAAAAATGATTATGATATTATATTTTTTATGACTAATCTAATGATACTATTTTTACTTAATTAGTCTAAATATCTTTGTATACAATTAATAGTTAAAATTAGAGAAGTTTCACAACACGTCATCTATTTTCGAAGAGAGTTTGTATCTCGTTGCATATATTTTATTATCTACTATTTCTCAATCCACCTCATCATCAATAGTATTAGAAATGTATTATTTAATTAGCGCAACACATTCCCTACGAACTATCCCGCCATATGCTTCCTTGAACTCCTCTTACACTATCTAGACTAGATATGTTGCCCGCCCATCTCACCACCACCGGAACGGAAGAAGATGCCCGGATCATCCACAGAGCTCTTCTTGGCCGCTTTGAGCATGCCAGCTATCGCTACTGTTGTGTACAACCTCATGCCACTACCTCAGGACGACAACCTCCTTATTGGTGCCATTCGTGGTTGGCCCAGCCCATGCTCGATCTGGACACTGCTTCTCTGACGAGACCTTGGTCGTGCTCGTGCGGTTCGATGCATCCTTTTCACTTCTCAATGCAGAGCCTTACGATTTTTTGTCATATTGTGTTGTACTTATTATAAGACACGTATGGCTTTTGCTAACCACGTTAAATACATGGTGATCATTTTAAAAATATGTTAGAACATAGTTGTATTGAAGTACTATAGTTGTCTAGACATCATCACTCGTGTTACGATTTCTATTTTTCTTCTCTGATTAGCGTGGGATTATCTATTCTCTCCGAACGATCGAGGAGGCTCCTTTGAACCTTTCTAAGATGCCCATACGTGGATTTGTGTGGGTAGTTTAGCATTTGTACAACCCATTATGATGAGTGGATGCATTTGAATGCGGTGCAGTTGTTCATAAGTGGATGCACCTTCTAGTGATGGACTGTCTCTCAACTGATCTGGCATTGCAGGTAATCGTTTTTACACACCACTACATGAATTTATTTGGTCTTATAATATCATATTAGAAGAAAGTCTATCTTTCTCTCCTAAATTATCTACTTAGTTCATTCTCTAAACTATTTTTTAGTCACTTAATCCCCTAAACTATTTGAATAGAGAGCACTTTACCCCGACCAGTTTTTGAAACAACAAAATTGTATCTAAAAGTTTAAAAACAATCTGAAAAAGAATCATACATGTAAATTGTATGATGAAATATGTACATACCATTTGCGACCAATAGAAATTTGTTACCGTAAAAATTTACTTATTTTTTCACAAGTCACAAATTATCATATTTTTAAATAAAAATTTATATGTATATATTCCTTCATCGTAGACGGTTCAAAAACCTCGTCACATATAGATTTCCGAACCATCTGAACCCATGGATACGTGATAAGGCGGCTCATCATAAACGGGTACCAAACTGTTTGTGCAGATGGTTCTAAAGGGATGTCTACTTCACGGGTTAAAAAAATCATTTTTGATAAATAGCAGTCACTAAAATAAAAATAGCTTCAGATTAACACCACCAGATCGACTATTCAAGGCACAAAATATGAATAACAAAATCCGATTGCGCAACCAAAGAACCATCAGGAAGCTTGCACTACAAGTATAGAAATAATCCACTAGTATATCAATTTGCACACACAATAGTCACATACAGAGAAGACGATTTGTACATATATCTGATCCTTATCCAAAATAAGAGGAAACAAAAACAAAACCAAAAGAAGTCCCTTTTCCCATGTTTGTAGTTTACCTTTGATTGTAGCTACACGAAGAATAGTAGTACATATTGCCTTCACGTTCTTAACTGAGGAAGAGGAACGAAGAATAGTAGTACATGTTGCCTTCACGTTCTTTACGGAGGAAGAGGACGATTAATTACTCGGAGAAGTGTCAGCCTCGTGACGTCTATCTTGACCACCTCGAGCAACTAGCGGTAGATGTAGAGCTTGCCGCCGCCGAGCACGTTGGTGGCATGGAGTGCATTAATTCCACGGAAGCTTGTTGCTGGCAATTGTTGCCTCGACCCCTTCCCTTGGTCGCCAGGAGAGAATTGGATTTTTGCCACTCCGTTTGCGTGGCTTCGCAAAAATGCCACTTTGAATGTTTGCTTCGTATAAATACCACTCAAATTGTTCACTCTTTGATTACTATGCCATTAGCTCCTCTTTTATTCGTTTTTATGTTATTTTCAGATTGAAAGGCAGGTGAAGGACCAAACTGCCCCTTGCAAGTTTGCATATCTCTCTCCTATTCTCCTCCTGTATTAACCCGTCTTCGCCCGCTTCGTCTTCGCCCGTCCTCCCGCTCGCGCGTAGTCGCCGCTCTCCGCTCGCCGTCGCCGCCCGCGAGCCGCTCGCACCGGCCGTCCCCGCGCCGATCACACCAGCCGCCCGCGCGCCACTCGCCCCGCCCGCCCGCGCGCCACTCGCCCTGCCCGCCCGTTCGCTTCACCTTCGCCCGCCCGCCCGCGCGCAGTCGCGGCTCTCCGCTCGGCCCGGCCGTCCACTCGCCGTCACCCCACCCGCCCGCCGCTCGCACCGGCCGTCCACGCACCGATCGGACCAGCCGCCCGCGCGCCGCTCGCCCCGCCCGCCCGCTCCCTGCTCGTCCCGCCAGCCCGCTCGCCGGTCACGCCGCGAGGTGCTCAAGCAGCAGCGGGAGGAGGAGGCGCTCAAGCAGCAGCGGGAGGCGCTCACGCAGCGAGGCGCTCAAGCAGCCGCGAGGCGCTCAACCGGTCCTTCCCCGTCGCCGCTCTCCGCTCGCCCCGGCCGTCCGCTCCGCCGCTCGCTCGTTGGAGTGCCGCCGATCGCCAGGTCGCCGTCGCCAATCGCGTCTGCATTCCGGTGCCATCTGCCCGCTCATGTCTGCTGCCGGCTCGCCTCCTGCCTGATCGCCTACACCACTCTGGTTATTGTTATACATACACCCAAATAGCTCATATGCAGTATGTTGTTTAGCTGTGTACTTATGATTCTATAGTTGTAGTCTGATTATGACTGAAATGAGTTGTTCTATTAGAAGTTATGTGCACGAAAGGACTTTGAAGCAGATGTGGTGCTCTTGTTATATTTAACTCTGAATATGTTATCATGTACTTTGCACTTCCTAGTAGAGTATCTATTTACTTAGTTGCGAGAAAAGAAATCTCTGCTATGATTGTTCAGTTCATATATGTGAAGGTTTATTTGTGTTGATTTATTTAATTTTAAGCAGTACTGGTTGCAAATTCTGTAACAATGTGTAGTTAGATTTTCTTGGCGTCATGAGTGTGCATTTCTTTTGCCCTACCAAGTGATGAAGTTCCTTAGGTTATAGTTGCGGTAAATGAATAACAAAAAAGGGTCTGAACTTGTTTAGCTAAAAGATGATATGACCTCAAACTAACCAATAGATGATATGACATCAAGGCCGGCGGCATGGAACCCGGTCCAAAGGATTCTTCTGGTACTCCATTGTTGTTAGCTGAGGCGTCTTCAACTGTACAACCAACATCACATATCCCAGAAGTTGATTGGGATAACTTTCAGATAGTAGAGACACATGATGAGGAAGGGAGAATTGAAGTAATGAGTGAGGATCAGCTATATGTGATGTTGGGCTTGAGGGATGAGGATGAAAGAGCAAAGATGGCTGAACCAAACAGTCGTAGAATGGTTGAGCAAGGGGGTGATACTGAAGGTCGCACTCTTTGTTGCACACAAATTGTTCTGTCAAAATTAACAGTAGCATTTGCTGAATTTGGTAGCATCATATTAATCTTTTCTTCTTTTTCTCTGATAATTCGTATGTTGAGCTTTCCCTTATTACTTATTGATCTGCCAGCATGTGTTGAGGAAAAAATGCTGTAACTTGTACAAAATGACAGAAAAATGATTCCAAATCACCTCATTTCATTCCTGGACAAAAAATTACAGCAAGTTCTAAATGCCATACATAATCTTGCTTTCATCTTACCAGCACAACAACTATACACAATCTCATCTCTGGCAATACACTAGGATATACTCTATAGCTCAGTAGCTTCAGCTGCAAATGCTACTAAACAGCGAGGAAGATACTGGCCATGAACCATCCTCCAATAGATGCATCGCCACACTGTAGGAGAACTTTCTGGCAAATAGAAAACATGGAACGGATGTACCATTGCATTGCCACCACTCAGTCCTGCATTCCATCTGATAGTTTACATGATCGATACTCTGCAAAATTATCCATAACAAACTGTAAGTGATACTGATATTAACTGAATGATGTACCATTCGTAATGGAGGACTTTTCATATTGTTGTTTCTTTACTATAGAACACCATGTTTCATCTTCAAAAGAAAATTAATCCGTCTACTAGCCTTGCAGTATACACAAGGACTCCTCACCACAAAGGCTTCAGGTAAACTGATTGTCAAGAAATTATATCATGCAGACACAAATACTGAACCGATTGTTTCTTTATTCCAGAAACAATAGTGATTGGATTGTTGTTTTGATAACCAGGATAGCTAAAACGAGAGAATTGACTGGAACTTGCTATTAGCTGAGCAAATTTGGAGGCAAAAGGATAGCATAGACTCCATAGCTGGACTGGACTGGAACTTGATTTGTCTGCAAATGTGTTAGCTGCAGCACATCTGTCCATAGCTGGACTGGACTGGAACTTTGATTTGTCCGCGGAGAGCGGCGACGGGGAAGGCCGGTGCGAGCGGCGCGGACGGCTCACGGGACGGGGCGGCGGCGCCTGGGCGCTGCTCACAGGACTCGGCGACGCCCTCCTCCCGCTGCTGCTTCAGCGCCTCGCGGCGTGACCGGCGAGCGGGCGGGCGGGGCGAGCGGCGCGCGGGCGGCTGGTCCGATCGATGCGCGGACGGCCGGGCCGAGCGGAGAGCCGTGACTGCGCGCGAGCGGGCGGGCGAAGGTGAAGCAAGCGGGCGGGCGGCGCGAGCGGCGGGCGAGCGGCGCGCGAGCGGCGGGCGAGCGGCGCGCGGGCGGCTGGTGCGACCGGCGCGCGGGCGGCGACGGCGAGCGGACGGCCGGGGCGAGTGGAGAGCAGCGACGGCGCGCGAGCGGACGGGCGAAGACGACGAAGGGAGCGGCTCGGTCTCGTCGGTTGATACAGGAGAATAGAGAGAGAGATGCAAACTTGCAAGGGGCAGTCGGTCCTTTCACCTGCCTTTAATCTGAAAAGAACATAAAAACGAATAAAAGAGGAGCTAATGGCATAGTAATCAAAGAGTGAACGATTTGAGTGGCATTTATACGAAGCAAACATTCAAAGTGGCATTTTTGCGAAGCCACGCAAACGGAGTGGCAAAAATCCAATTCTCTCGTATTCCAGCGGGCGCAACACACAGTATACAAGGGCACGAGGGCGTGATCGATCGATCTGCCCCGAATCGATCCCATCTACTACTACTACTACCTGTTCCTCCGCCCGGCCATCCATGGCTCGTCGTCTTCGACCATTGAAGGTGGCCACCGCGGCGGCGCCGCCGAGGAGCGGCGCGCGGCGAGGAGGAGAGCAACAGAGCAGCTCCGCAAAGGCCTGCACAAGATCGAGGCGGGCCTGCACGCCTTGCAGCGGATCATGACAGAGGCGCGGGAGACGGAGGAGCGGCGCATGGCGGCCGACGCGCGCCTCGCTTCTGCGGCGATGGTCCTGCTTGCTCGCCTTCCTCACCCTCTAAGCGAGCGTGTTTCGCCGTGGCTTTGATATGATCCATACGTAACTATGATTTCTTGGCAGCTCTGGGTTGGTGCTTGCTGATGCGTGCCGCGCGCGGGCTGATTTGACTTGATTTCTGCGTGTGTACTTCGCGGCGTGATTAAATTTGGCTCTAGTTAGGCTCGATACAATGCTCTGCCAGTACGTACGTACTCCACTATATATCCACTGTCCACTTTCATTAGAGAGATTTACCTTCATATCACTAGTGAAATCAGTAGTTTACTAAAATATCACTAAGTGTATCAATAACAGATAGATCCAGACTCCACCTATCATTGTCACGTCTAGCAATTTATAATTTTAGATATTCTGACAATTATCCTCTTCTATTATGTTCTTTGTGCACTTGGCGTCGTCCTGGTGCTCTGTTCAATACTCGCGACAGGTATTCTCCGTTTTGTCTCTATCTGCATGCACTGCAGCTCTCCCGAGCTAAACAAAAGTAGATCCTGGAGTGTCAATTTGCCTCCTCTTAGGATGACATGATGCCAGTTTCACGGCATGGCTGCTTAATTACTTCGCTCGATCTCTCCGACAAGTCACAGCCTAGCGTAGATCATATGGCCCGGTCGTAACTTGTTGGTTCTTTTCTCTTCAGTAAAAGTACTTGTTGCTTCCAATTTTGTACACCAGGAATTGTAGAGGGGCACTTGATTTTTATTTTTTTGAGGAACAAGGGGCACTTGATTTTGGGGCGACGATATAACAAAATAATGCTAGTAACGAGATGCATAGCGAATAAACGTCAGAAGTTCAGAGAGATCGTATTCGTGGTTTTGCAATACAACTTTGTGCTGACCGTTGCAGAGTTGCAGGTGAGTCCGATTTGCCAGTCCAACTTGGCCACAACGTCACCGCCACTGACCACGTGGGCCCACTGAACACGCAGCTAGAGTAACCAGCTAGCCAAGCTGCTCGTTCGAGGAAAAGAAGAATTGGTGCAGCAGTTTTTGTTTTCTTTTTTGGAGCAGATTGGTGCTCGTTTCCTAAAGCTCGCGTAACAGTAAAACACCAAGTCACGACCACGAGAGAACCAACGCGACCAGGACTCGAAAAGCCGCGGGAACCGAGGAGACAGGGGGAAGTCCGCGGTGCTGGTGCACCGCGCCCAACACAACAAAAACCCGCGCGCGCTTTCCAACTTCACACTCCCCCTGCGCTCCTGCCGTGCCGTGCTGCAGCGCTCGGCCACGGTCAGGTCAAGTCACCAATCCAACACCGCGACACCGTCCACATCCATCAAGAACCAGTCAGTTCGCCTCCCCAGCGCGTGGCGTCGTGTCTCTCTGCCCGTTCTTGGCGTCGGTCTCCACCTCTCCCTCTCTCCGGCTGCTGCGTTTCCGGTTTGGAGCTTGGACGGGCGGCCGGACAAGGGCGATGGCGTCGGCGGACTGGGCTTGGATGGCGGTGGTGGCGGGGGAGGAGCTGGCGAAGCTGGAGGCCGCGCACCCGGGCCGCCTCGGTCCGCTCAAGGCCGAGCTCAAGCACCTCATCGCCGAACCAGGCTGGGACGGCGCCGGCTTCTTCCCTCTCGCCTCCCTGGACGGCAGCACCCCCACCTGGTCCCCCTCCCCCTCCCAATCTGCTACTCCCGCGGACCTTACGCTAACACAAGGTACGTCCCCACGTGCGTTCACTCCTCCATCGTATTGGTTCTACACTCTGCTCACCATTAGAGGTCTTGCAAAACTTCCAGAGTCCACGAACCGGAAGAGGAAGTGGGGTGGCGGGGGCGGCGGCGGAGCGGTCGGCCAGGAGCAGGGGAAGCGCTGGAGGAAGGTTGCGGCTTCGGGAGTGAAGGACAGGGCGGATATGGCCATCGAACGCGCCAAGAAGTGCTTGAAGAGGATCCGCGCCATCAAGCAGAGCTTGATCAGCTCCACGGATTGAAACGAATGGAAGAAAATTAGAGGGAAAGGGAAGAAAGAGATAGTGGCTGGAAAATGGGAGTTGCCTTCACCGATTCCCTTTTGGTTTATATTGTTTGCCTTTTTGCGATCGGGAAAGTGGCATCATTTTGTTGATCCGGTGGTTTTACTTTTACTTTACCAATTACCAATATGTGCTCATGCCCCTACCACCTAGCAAAAAAATCACTTTGAAGTAACAGAAAAAAAATCATTTTTGAATCAGTAGCAGCTCTGTCATTTTCGTTGAAGAAGAAAAAGAAGTTCATCTAAACTGTCAGCCAAGCTGAAATTACATAACGGTGAGCCAAGGGGTATGAACAAAACAGTAATGATGTTACAGCCTTACACGACAGGTCCATGTTTGGACTCAGGTCTTAGCTCGCACAGGTCAGTTTGATGAAGATGGAGTTCATGTATGCAAAGATCCTAGCTGGTCGCGTCAGGTGCCGAGGAGGCCGTGCTGAGGAGGCCAAGCCGATTGTTCAGGGCATTGCAAAGGTTTGGTTATGTTGGAGATCTCCCTTGTTCAGGCAATCAATCAGGCTGTGTTGTGTTGCTTCGGCAGAAGAGTATCTTCTGCTTATCATTTGTCTGTCGAAATTTACTTCATCGCTCAAAGATCTTCACATTGATTAGAGAGGAAAATCAAGTTGTACAAATTGAACCAGAAGGATGAGTGAAAATTCAGAAAATGTGGCCAGGTACTGCACGGGTATATTTCCTCCGTCCTGACGGGCCAAGCCCAAGAACCAGCTAGGCTTAGAGGCCTATCAGGCCGAGAACAAACAGAAACGAAACTTATAATTACGTATCCGCCATAGCCTATAGGATAGGCATCCAGCAGACCGCTTCCACCACCGCGCGAGCCGTCTCAGGCGACCGGCAGTCGCCACGGGAGCATTAGAACCAAACCCCCACGGGCCACCACCACCTAACGCGGGGTTAATCGATGATATGCCCCGATTTCCAGAGGCCTTTGGTTATATGCCCCGTTGTTCCTTGCAATTGATTAAAAGCCCCGTTTTTCGCTGGTATCTGGATCATATGCCCCATCCGAACTAATTAGGGTACTTTGCTTGCTGACCGGGCACTTAACCTGCTGACTTGGATCTGCTAACTAGAACTCCCGTTTTGCTCCCTTTTTGCCCCTTTGCTCACGGGTGACTTGAGTCCCGAGCAGATCTGAGGAGTGGCCATGTCCACTGCCCAGCACCGAGCGGCCACCTCCACTGCCCAGCACTGAGCGGTGTGCACGGAAGAGGAGAACAGTAGCAGCTGGCCGGCGGCAGTCCAGGTGAGGAGCAGTTTAGGTGCTGGCCAGTCGGCGTCTTTCCCCAACAGCAAAGCCCGGCGGCGTGCGGCTGAGAAGGCGCCATGGTCTGAGACGAGTGGCGACGGATAGGCCAACCGGTGGCGAGCACGGCATCTGGGTACGTCTCCCCTCTCTTCTTGGCTATTTGTGTGCTGCCCCTTCAACCCTAGCTTCTCGATTTTGTTGCCAATGCGAACCCTAGTTCCTGATTTGGTTGACATTGCATTCGATTTTGTTGCCAATGCCAACTGTAGTTCCTGATTTGGTGATGGAGGGGACCTCAGCAGTGACGGATGCTCCCGCTGCCGATGCTGGTTCAGCTGAGTGAGTATATGCATCCCCTCCCCCTCCCCTCATACTCATAACCGGGACTAGCTGCCCTTGCATGGAACTTATAAATCTGTTTGCCCTGACGATTAGGCCACCAATGGAGAGTATTTTCACTGTAATTGTTAGAGTTCTTGGGTTTACTACAAAGCTTGATGATGGCCGGGAAGTAGTTGTAAACCGGCAGGATGTTCAGTGGGAGGTGAACCTGATGGGATTGACTGTCGAAAAGTTGGTAGAACAGTTGGGACAGAGGATTTCTTGGGGTTCATGCCAGGAGGTTCATTTGCTGTGTCATGATAGCAACACTGGAGAGGTTGAGAGGATCCATCATTGTATGGAGTTGATGATGGCCTTTCAGGCTTGCTGGGATTCTAAAGTTGTATTTCTGTTAGCGGATGTGGTAGATATTGGCAAGAAATCCTTTATGTCATGTGCTAGTGCTCATATTGAGTCCTCAAAGAAATCTCATATTACAAATGTCCAGGCTACAGAAGATACTCAATCATGCAATGCAGTGGACAACATTAACTTGTCAGCTTTAGAAATCGTGAAATCTCGTGTTACAAATGTCCATGCTACAGAAGCTACTGAATCATGCATTTCAGTGGACAATGTTAACTTGTCAGCTTTAGAAATCGTGCAATCAAATCCCTCTAGTGTGTCTACCGTAGGAGCTGCGGTGCATGATGTGTTTGTGAGCAATGATAGATATGTGTCATCCGTCGAGGAAGCAGTCATTGATTGGTCACAGATTGAGATAGCTTCCATGAATGACGATGATCTTGATGTTCCTATAACAGAAGAAAACATGTGTCTTTTGCTTGGCATCGAGGGCGGAGACGTGCAACAGCAACATGCTCCATCTTCTGTTGCTATTGATGCTTCTCTGTCCACGATTGATGAGAGCCTGCTAGTTGAGGCAGCCATTCCCGTGCATGATGATAATCCTGAAGAGGAACATTTCACGTATGACAAAGATGAACCCGAAATAGTGGTAGGGTCTCTGTTCCCATCAATGGCAGATTTTAGGATGGCCATTGCACAGTTCGCTATTAACAAAGAATTTGATATAAAAATCGACAAAACTGACACTACAAGGTATATGGGCCATTGTAGAGCACCGGGCTGTCCATGGAAGATAACAGCCAGGTTGAGGCCCGATAAGAAATCTATCAGGGTACTAACTTAGCTATAACTATATTAGTTTTTGTTTTGTACTCGATTGCTAATGGCTTGATTTTGTATGTCCTATGCAGGTTAACAAACTAGTAGCTACCCATGAGTGCTCCTCAACAAGCAGAGTCAAAACAAGTATGGCATCCCAAGCATGGGTGGCAGATAGAGCAGTCAGCATACTCCAGCAGGATCCTACCATTGGTGCTAAGAAGCTCCAGAAGAAGTTGCAAGATCAATACAACTGCACGATTGGGTATGACACAGTTTGGAAGGGAAAGGACAGAGCACTGATAAGTTGTATGGTACTTGGGGATAGAGCTTTCAGAACTTGTGGAACTTCAAGATTCAGAAGAGGTCCCCAGGCAGCATAGTAGAAGTAGATGTGAAGACAATTGGAGGCAGAATCTATTTTAGCAAATTCTTCATGGCTCTTAAGCCTTGTATTGAGGGTTTCTTAGCTGGTTGTAGACCATATCTGAGCATAGACTCAATAGTATTGAGTGGAAAGTGAAATGGCCATTTAGTGGCATGTACGGCACTTGACGGACATAATTGGATGTTTCCTGTAGCTTTTGCATTCATTGATTCAGAGATGGATGCCAATTGGACATGGTTTATGACACAGCTGAGTGTGGCACTTGGTCCAATGCAAACAATTGCAATATGTACAGATGCCTGCAAAGGGTTAGAGAATGCAGTAAAAAAGGTTTTCCCCCGAGCAGAGCAGAGGGAATGCTTTAGGCACCTGATGTCAAACTTCATGAAAAAGTTTCATGGAGACAGTTTTGGTCATATGTGGCCTGCAGCAAAGGCTTACAGAACAGAGGTCTTTGATCACCACATGTTGAAGGTTTTACAAGCTTGCCCCGAAGTAGGTGTTACTTGAGTACGCACCACAGCTTGAAGTGGATGAGGTGTAGTTTCAACACAGAAATAAAATGTGATTACATTCACAACAACCTAGCTGAGTCATTCAACAATTGGATAAGAGATGTAAAAGATCTTCCTGTGGATGAGCTTGCTGACACAATTAGAGAAAAAAATCATGAGGCTATTTGACAAGAGGAGAACAATTGGGGACAAGCTTAGAGGAAAACGGTTACCAGCTATCGTTCAACAATTAAACATCAGGAGCAGAGGACTAGGACATTTGAAGGTTGGGAGATCAACTGCAGGCAGTTGCGAGGTGAGTGATATCAATCAGAACAACCTCAGGCATGTTGTGAAGGTACAGAGCCACGACTGCACTTGCTTGGAATGGCAGCACACTGGGAAGCCATGTGACCATGCACTAGCATTCTTGATGGAGCGAACAAATGTCAACCTTGAGGACTATGTGCATGGGTACTTCTCACTGGAGAGGTTTAGGGCTGCCTATGCTGGTGAGATAGAGCCTCTCATAGATAGATCTCAATGGCCAAAAGTTAATCTAGACTTTGTGATGCTTCCACCAATTGCAAGGAAATCCTCTGGAAGGCACAGGAAGCTGAGAATCAAGGGATGTCTTGAAAAAGGAGGCAATGGGGGCAAACCTTCCGGATCGGGTAGCAAACACAAGTGCAAACAATGTGGAGAGTTGGGCCATAGGAGAGCTGCTTGTCCTCAACGTGGTACAAAGAAGAGGTAAGAGTTGGGGTTTTTAAAGGGAAATTCATTATTCTTTGTTGCCCATCTAACCTATGAATTGTTGTGTTGTTCGATCATGACCAGGAAAAGGAAGGCTCGGCTTGTTCGTAGGAGTGAAGATGAACACCCTCTAGATGTGCCTGCTATCCTCCAAGGCAGCCCTGGACCGGTTACAAGAAGGTGCCCTATTATAACCGTGCTTCTCCTTTTTCACAATTTTGCCAAACAATGTGTCACAATTGCAGGAGACTAGCTTTGGCTATTTCCGAAGAAGAACCACAGCCGTTAGGAACAAGTGTCAATTCTCTAGGAAAAACAGTTGAGAGCTCAAAGACAAGACCTGCCAAGAAGTTGACTCCTAAGAAGAAAAAGAAGACCTAATCTACTTGTGTTTATAAGCTTTCATGGAATGCTGTTAGATGAACTATATTGAAGTCTGAACTGTTCTGGACTACTGTGAAGTCTGTACTATTTAAGCTTTGGCTAGAGTTGCTTTTGTGAACTGCTGTGAGCAGCTTTTGTGGGGTTTGATTCAAGTGCATGTGCTGTAGACTTGCATTTTAGAACTGATCTGAAAACCATGTGCCCTTCTCAGCTATTGTGGAGTCACTGCTTTTGTGAACTGCTTATGTGCCCTTTTTGCAATTTCAATGTATGTGCTGCCATGTGTGAGTGCTCCCCAGATATGACCATACCATTGCTTAAATTCTCAATGATTCTAGACATAGCCTATTTCCAACAATGTTTGCCCAGATTTGTGATTTCAGTTTGCCCAGATTCCTGATTTCAGTTTGAATCACAGACACATATATTTGAGCAGCACATACAATTACTGATTCCTGAAAATTCCTGCACAGGTAAATTTTGTTCTGCTGCTCCATTCCAATGAAAACATAGATAATATGCCAGCAGCACATACACAGGAGCAGCACATACACAGGAGGAGATAATTGTGCATATTTCAATCACAGACATTCACACAAGAGCACACGAAGGCAGATAATTGCAATCTCATACAAATGCACAACTGCCAACTGCCACGAAATCTTTTTTCATTCCAGTCTTCAACATAAACCATACAAGCGAACATATTGCTCCATTCCAGTCTTCAAACATCAACCATACAAGCCATCACTACTTGACTAGTAGTACTAAGAGGATCAAAACTATGAGAAAAACAATTACAAAATCCACGAATAGCATAAATCCACGGTCCTGCCCAACTTGTGCAATCTTCCTTTAATTCCAGCCACTTCTACCCTCATCGCCTCAATTGTAGGCCGATTTGCCACTGATTCCATACTCACTGCCGCAGCGTGCCCACCTTCATAAGCCTAGCTCTCCAACGAATTGCCTGTATTGCTCCAGCCACATGAAAAATGAGCAATCCTTCGGCATCTGTGAGGGCAAAAGGTACAATTGATCACTCAGGAAGCATTACAGCAAGCACAATTAACCAAAGCATTACAACATGCACAATGAGACATCGAGAACCAACGCATTAGAGCAAACACAACCAACCTTCTTTCCCTTCTCATTTCTTGGGCACTTGACGAAAAATTTCCCTGGATTGTCTGTCGTACACGACTGCAGGAGGCGCAGCTGCTCTCGGCTGCAAGCAGGGCAGTCCATAAGCGGAATCCCCTTGATCCGATTGACACCGGGGTTGTACGTGGAGCTACCCTGCGACATCTTCACAACTGCTGGCTAACCCTGCATACGGGTCGGTTCAGAGAGACAAATTTTAGAAAATTTAACCAAATGCTTCATTGGAACTCCATCAATTTGGAGGGTGGAACATGTTCTTCAGTCTCCATGTTCTTTGAATCACAGTGAGTTAACCTAAATTGGGCATGTTTCCTCTACGAATCAAGAAGACGAGGAGAATTAGGGTTTCAACAGTGGACGACTCGATCAATTTCCTCAAATTACAACGCCAAACCAAACGATTGGATGTGGGAGAGAGCTTACCTCGCCGCTGTGCTGGTCGCCTCGCCGCTGTGGTGGCTGCCGTTCGGGTCACCGCCGCTTCGGGCTACTTTAGGTCGCCGCCGCTTCCCTGCTCTGGTTGTTGCCTAGCCGCTCGGGTCGCCGCCGCTTCAGGTGACCACTGCTTCGGGTTGCCGCTGCTTCCCTGCTATGGTCGTCGCCTGGCCGCTCGGGTCGCTGCCGCTATGGGTCACCGCTGCTTCGAGTCGCCGCCGCTTCCCTGCTTTGGTCGACTCCTCGCCGCTCTGCTCACCTCCTCGCCACTCGGGTCGCCGCCTCAACACTCGGGTAGCCGTCGCTTCCCTCCTCTGTCCACCACCGAGCCACTCTTCTCGCCGCCGCCGAGCCGCTGGACCAGTCGCCCTCTTCTCCTCAGATCTGCTCGGGACTCAAGTCACCCGTGAGCAAAGGGGCAAAAAGGGGAGCAAAACGGGAGTCCTAGTCAGCAGGTTAAGTGCCCGGTCAGCAAGTAAAGTATCCTAATTAGTTCGAATGGGGCATATAATCCAGATACTAGTGAATAACGGGCTTTTAATCAATTGCAAGGAACAACGGGCGTATAATCAAAGGCCTCTGGAAAACGGGGCATATCAATTAACCCCCCAACGCGGCCGTAGAGACGCGACCTTCCCGGCTCCCGAGAAGAAGACTCCCGCGAGACAGGAGTGAGGAGGTCTCGAGGGAGAGATGGTCTGGGCGCTGACCACTGTCGACACAGTGCGCAGTGCGCCGCCCCCTCTCCGCCCTCCGATCCCGCAGAGCTCTTATATAAGCTTGGGCTGTTCGTTGGTGGAATTTTTCCATTGGATTATTTTTTGCAGGGGCGCAGAAGTACTACATCTTCGCCGCCGGGACGTACAAGGTTGGCCGCAAAGGTGCATCTTTTTGGCCTCTTTCCCCTTGCGTTTCGTGTGGTATTTACGGTTTGTTGGTTCAGTGTGGCTTTGTTTTTCGACAATATAGTATGGCTTTGTTTGTGGGGTGTTTTCTGTATGTTAGTCTTACTGGTGATCAGTGTGTAACGAGGTAGTTGTGTTAGTGGTTGAATTGTTGCGTTCCAGGAAACATGGTTTTGGCGGGTTTCAGAAAAGAAGGAAATATAGTTTGTGATTCAGATATGCTGATTCCGATTATTTAAATAAGTGTCCTGTTTCTTCACTTGTCTGAAATGCGGTTTAGTAAAGGCTTTGTCATTGCAACTTGCTGAGCCATCGAAGGGGAAAAGTCATGCCCCTCTTTTCAGTAAATTCGGTATCGTGTCTACTCTGTGCATGTCGTTGAACTGATAGGTTGTCAATATAACAGCATGTGAATTAGTAGCAAGTTTATAAAATTTCTGTGAGTATCCTTGTATGAGGTTGTCGATTAACGCTGGTGATTTCTGCTATAGATTGCGACGTCATTGTTCAAACGGAAACATCGATATCCCGAGTCCATGCGGAGATTGCAATTGAAAAGATGGTTGCCTGGGATCCAAATTCTGGTGCGCCAGCCAGCCCTTCCTATGTTATTGTAGTTGACCGCTCAAAGTACGGCACATTTGTCAACAAGGTACAAGGGACCCAGGGCAGTCGGCCACGTAAAGATGAAGATGTGATGCTTACTGATGGGAGATACTGTGACTTCCGGAACTGGCAATGCGACCTTCAGGTGAACATAAAGAAAACTTGGCAACAATATGCTAACGCCTTCTCTTGCTATGGAATTTTTTATTAGCACATGCAACTATCTGTAAGAAGCCATTATGTTAAAGCCATTGGTGGTTTGGTTGGAAAGTTCGATGCATAAGTTGTACTTAGTTCTGTTGATATTCCTGACAGGCTAATGTTTGTGCCCATAGTGGTCTTTTTTCATGGTAAAAAGTCAGCACGGCTTGATTAACCATTGCAGGCGGTCATGGCATCTATTGGTTAGTAGTAATTTACACTTATATGATGTACTTCAAGTGCTGTTGGTTCATTAGTAAGCATAGGTTTTTGTCGTGATTATTGCTACTGAGCTTTATGACCTGGTATTTTCTCCCTAAGGTGCGTATGTTACTTGTAAGTGGAGTGATGAATGTACGCATGTTCTTGTTGACGAATCATCTCCATTGACGCCTGAGCTCCTAGATGCAATTTTGACTAAGCAGATCATTCTGGGGAACTGGTTCAAGGTTCTTAACTTTTCCCATGTTGCAGCATTGCTTATATTCCCGGATGCTGTTTTTTAGCCAGTGAACTACCTTTTCCTGAATGCATGAATTGTGTGAGCATTAGCCAGTGAACTATTTTTCCTTAATGCATCACTAGTTGGCACATAGAACATAGATGGCCATGAGGAGGTCCTGTGGTTTAATTCTGAAATTGATATAGCATTAAACAGCTAATTCACCCGTGCCATGTAAACTTTCTTATTGATATGTATATTTCAAGTTTGAGTTCTTACTGTTTTGATCTGTTTCAGGTGATAGCTGAAAAGAACATAAACACTGAAATCCCTTCTTGTACACAGTAAGCTGTGGGCTACCTTCAGCACCTGAGATTGTAGTTTCTATAGATTCTTGCATCAACTTGTGGTTGTCCCATTACCATACATGGTGATTAGTGGTGCTTGATCCAGATATATTCCAAACTTGACTCTTGATCAGATGGAGATAAAGATGGTGGAGATCAGGCTCATTGAGAATTGCCTATCAGGCTATACTTTTATCCTGTGATCATCAGAAAAGGTGGTGTGTGTCTCTTATATAAATTGAAAGAACATCATCAAGCATTTCACTGTGATTAATGTTATTCAATTGCAGTATAAATTTGGAGAGAAACTGCAAGCGTACTGGAATCAACTGGAGCAAAATATATCAATATTGACGAGTTTTGTGCAAACAGCCAGGTAAGTGTTGGACTATGTTATGAAATATGAATGGTTATGCGTTTTCCTAGGATACCTAGGAGGAACTCGGTATCTTATCTTTAAAGATGAAGTAAAGCATCCAAATTCGAGTTGAAGAGAACTCGAACTGGTAAGATGCGCAGTCACTAGTCAGTTTCCCTAATGGGCTATGTTGGTAAAATTTCCTTTAGTTATTCCAGCGCTACCCTTTACATGATTGCTTCATTGCTTTTAGTCGCATGGCAATTTTATCTTGTTATGGTGGTTGTAAACTTCTTTTCATGGGGGCTACAAATAGATGAATGCAATACTTAAGCATGAAAACTGACAGGACTCTGGAGCTGGAGAGAATGACCAACAAATTCTTCTTGTTCCTGAAAAATCTCCTTTGGAGTTCAGTAAGATACGTCCTCTATTTCCTTTGTCCAAGATCACTGACGTGAAGCTATTTGCTGCTATATTGTCTGGTCGGCTGGAAGCAGCTTTGAACCCCCTGCTTGTAAGTATTAAAAATCCATGTATATAGTACACGCCTTACATTTTTCTTCTGCCTTCAGAGTATTCTTAAGCATATAATCTAGAAGATTTTTGTGATGCCTTTTGTTTCCTTTAGTAACATCAGGCCTATAAATGCAATTTTTCCTTTTATTTTGTTCCTGCCAGACATTATTACATCCTCAAATACAACAGATGAAACTATTGTGGTGGATTCTGATGTTGAAATTGATACTACAATTTCTGATCATACTGTTGCTGCTAGCAAGTCTCAACATCACATTCAGCATAACTCTTGCGATAAAATGGAAGTCGAAATTATAACCAGTGGGAATGCTGTAAATTGGAAGAAAACAAAGGCCAACTTTAATATTCACAAAGACCTGGAGAAAGATGAAATTTTGAAATCCATGGAGAATGATGTTTAAGGTCAGAAACCAGCAATTTCTGGGTTCAAAGCTGGAGGTGAGGATGTTCGGGTTATAATCAAGGTGCCAAGGATGAGAACTTGGACACTAGCAGGGATAAGGCTTGTGATGCTGTTTTTGTAAATAAGGTGCCAAAGGATGAGAACTTGGACACTAGCAGGGATGAGACTTGTCATGTTATTTTTAGTCAAGATCTGATTGTTAAAAGGGTCCTTTGTTCAGCTCGTGCTATGTCAACAGAGACTGGAGGCATTAACTTCAAACGCTTTAAAAAGGTGTATTCTATATGCCTTTCTCCTTAGCCTTTGTGGCACAAACAGTTGAATGGCAACTCACTTAATCCTTGGCCTTCAACCTTTCAGAGGGAAATTGTGTCTGGAAACAGCTTCAAGGACCTTATTCCATTTGCGCGCGAAACATACAGGTAAGAACTAGAAAGACTTCCAATGGAATTTGAAGTTCATCTGTAGTTTGGCACTAAAAGGCTTACTGTGTCTCGTTCCTTTTCTTAGAGGAGTCTGATTATGAAAGTGTAGCTTAACAGATTTCATGCGAGAGGAGAAGCGGCGAAAACAAATGGAATCCATCGCAGAGGACCTCTTCAAACAATCAGAAGGTATCTTGTAGGCTTACACCGCACTCCTATAACCGCTTGTGTATGTATTTTAACCCTGTAATGATTGATTTTCAGCCAAAGAAGATGGCCGCTATGGGTAGTTCAATTCAGACCCTACTAAGTGGTCGCTGATGAAAGCCAGGAAAAAATTACCATTTTATGTGCTTCGCCTACTCATCGTCAGAATACCTGAGAAACGGCATGCTGCATTTCCTGACCAGACGACGGCTCTCTTCTTGGGCACCTTCGTTTCTCAAGTTTTACTGAAAGGTTTTCTGGATACATGGGTGCTGGGACAAATGGTTTTAACCCAGGGTTCTTTCCTCAGCACGATGATAGAAGCCGGCGAGTGCAGGTAGCTAGGAAGGTGTGTGTAAGATACGAATTGTAATCCGAGGGCATTTGGCTGCTCAAATTTGGCAAGACGTGTGGGGTAATCTTTGCATACACGTCCAGAATTCGAGCAGTTCTCACACTAATCCCTGTTCTTAAGAGTTTTTCCTCCTTTATCCGCAGTTTATTATGTATATCGCTCTCCCAGTCTCTTGTCTTTCCTCTGCAAGTTACCGCCGCAACCTCAAATCTGTTATCAAAGGGACACGGAGCCGGAACTCTGCCTGACGTCTAGTTTGTTGAGAGGTGGCGTATGAAAAGAAAGTATGTGCCAGACAGGCCTATATTCTGTGGCGTGCCAGAGGAATGTATTGGTATTCATTTTCTCCTGGTCACCTCCAGCGTGGAGAGTTTATGCCGTGTGTTGCCAGTGCAGCGGGGCCGTCACGGCGCTGAGGCGGTGGAAATCGCGTTCTCTCTGCCGCGGAGCCGGAAGCAGCGGCCAATCCGCGTCCAGAAAGCAGGAGCCTCATGCGCCGCACACGGACAGTTTTCGCCCCGCTGGGATCGGCTCGTACGTGCCGTGCCGCACCGCGCTTCGCTTTCCCAGCGCGGAGGCCCAGGGAATTGCTTCGTGCAACGTTGCGGTGCGGGTGACTACCGAGGTGCGTGTCGGTCCACGGGCGCGCGTGTGCTAGCAGGTAGCTGCTCGCGGACGTTTTGGCTATTTTAGCCTTTCGTGGATCGTTATCGGTAAAAATAGCTCCTTCCAAAATGAAATGTCAAATTTGTCAACAAAAATAGCTCCTTTCAAAACGAAATATCAAAATTGTCGGTCTGTGATTTTCGGCATCCTCGGCTCCGAACTGCCTGTTGCAGCGCGGTGTCCAGCGGGACAGCGTTGAAATTCTGTGTGCTGACCCACTCGGCAGCTCGGTTGGTCCCGCGCCTCTACCCCGTTCCGCCGTGCAAACACGCCGCTGGGGAGCGAGAGCCACGGTCTTTCTCGTGTGTCGCTTTATGCGTGGCTGGCTGTAGGTTCCAGAGGTAGCGCAGGGAACGCATTTGGACTTGAAGGGTGTGGGCGTGAAACACGGTGGTGTACTTGATTCTTTTGTTGACAAGACGGCCAGGTGCTCGTCTTATATCATTTCATATAGATCGTAGAGTTACCCTCGTGGTGAATGCTACTCAAAAGAAAGGTTTGTCGTACCGTGCACTGCCTAACCAAGCACAGGACTTACCAGCGTGACTCGGCTGTTGCGCACAGATGGGCAGCAAAATTTGCCGCCCGGGGTAACGTAGCGCCTGTACCTGTGAACCTGAATCTGATGGAGGATCCCCATTATCTCCAACGATCTCGACGCGCCTCCAAGAGGTTACTACAACAGGTGGCTCGACAGTCAGTCTCAACCAGAATGTTCTGCAGTCGCGATCTGTAGGTGCCACCTGGATTCCATCTCAAACGCTTGTGCAACCAAAGCACTTAGCACAATGTCATACCATCTGCCTCCAGCGAACAGTGACCTGGCCATCACCGTCCTTAAGCACAGCACCTGTTGCCACATTGTGCGTGCCTGGACTTAGGACCCATCACATTATAAGTGTTTGGTTGGTTAGGTTCGGAGTTAAGATCAGACGACGTGCGCCGTTCTGTCCGTTAAACCAAACGCACCACAACGTTTTGATCTGATGGCTGCTCCCAGTTAACTCCTCTTATCTCTTGGTTTCTGCTGGCCCAAACAGTACGTTGTGAGCCTGACAAAGCCAACCAAAGCATGTCCCGCACTGCAACAAATGTACGTCCCTGAGTTCCACCCTGATTCCAGTGAAGAAAACCTAGAGCGACCAGTACTGCACCGCACGCACACTGCACAACATGCGCACCCATGCACAATCGCAGGTGCAATACACTCCTGCAAACACACACACACACAACACAGCAACATAATTTCTCCCAACTTTGCTCGCCAAGGAGCATCTCATCTGGTACACAGCCGCAGCACAAAACACAGGCAGGCTAGATAGGTTGGGTCCATGATGAAACAAGATCAATTAACAAATCTGCACATAAAGTCTCAGCAATGCACGTTCCTGCGCAGCATGCTCCGTGCCTCGTGTACACAGCCTACTGGACAGTGAGAACTAAAACAAACAACATTGTTCCACTGAATAAACAGGTTGTAAATTCCTTTGGTCTTTGATGTCTGTAGTATAAGTC
Organism: Stipa capillata; assembly: GCA_019208055.1. Lineage (NCBI taxonomy): Eukaryota > Viridiplantae > Streptophyta > Magnoliopsida > Poales > Poaceae > Stipa > Stipa capillata. Next base: position 38,836 of record JAGXJF010004110.1, read on the forward strand.
ACAGTGAAACGAACATTGTAGACCTTTGGAAGGATCTCCGAGAAGGGAACCTGCGAGGAAGATAAGACTTGTTAGCAGTTGGTACAACCTACGAAAGGAAAAATGTGCAGCACATATCTCTAATGGGCAGACAGAGGGGGAGAGAGAGAGAGGAGCAAAATTGAGTCGATGCACAAGCAAGCAGCAAAAACTGGTGGGTGTAGATGAAAAGGATGAATAAATTGAAGCTTAACTTAGAACCCTGTACCAAACTGGCTTTCAGTCCAAGTGTATTCTTATAGACAAGACAACCAGATATAGCATGTCCCTGAGATAGTCTAGAAACCTCCTTTAGAGCAACTCCTCTCAACAAATACATTCTAGCAGAAGTGTTCAGGCTATTGGCCTTCCTATCTACATCATTGTGTCTTGCTTTGAAATATAACAGGTACCAAAAATGTTATGCATTCCACTGAGATATGATCATAAGAGTTCGAGGATGATGCGCATGAACCGTTGATTTCATCGCACATGCTTTCAAAAAGTTGAAAACCCGCTTGTTGCAAATTACAAGATGTCAAACAGTAGTAGAAAGTGGGTGCTAATGTGGTCAAAAGCTATACCCTCGGATAATTAATTGAGTAATGGTGGTTATAACACGCACAAAGGATGAGAAGAATAGCTGAACAAAGCAGCCGGCTTACTAGTCACAAGAAAGAGAATGTCTCCCCAATGAGCAAAATACTGATACCAATGGGGCCTGTGCATGAAATCTGAACTTAGAAAATTGACATTTCTACTATCAGACTCGAGGAAAGATAGCACAGAACATGTAATTTGAGCACTCTTCAACATTCAAGCTGTCATTTATACCTTTAAGATAACATTGTGTAGTTGTTCAACAGCTACACAACAGAAGCAGGCATGAAGACCTAGACACTATAATTGAATTAGAATCCAACAGAACTGTTTAGGAGAAGAGCTAAATTTGAAGATGATGATTGCATAAATCATATGGCACAAAAACAGCAAGACAACAGCGTAATCAAGAAGTCTTTTCTCAAAATATAAAAATACTTCCTGTAAAGGAAGGCAGATTTTAATCTGTTCACTATCTTTGTCTTCTTTGTCTCAAAATGTGACTGGCGACAAACAATCCCAGACATAATAAGGAAGTAAGGACTAGGGACTAAGAAGTAAGAAGTTCCACAGGATGGGCACTATGTTGATCAGATGACCGAGGCATGCCAGAAAGTACGAAAATAACTTCCTCTCATGGAGATTTTTGGCCCCAAAGTTAAAAGCAGGTGCTCATAGATGGATAACTTGTGGAAAATTTATGAAATACAATTATGCTGACGACATGGTTCTCAGTGAATGAATCCAAAGTTCCTAAGAGAGCAGCTTATCTTGATGGATCTGCTATATATTTTGATGATGGATCTGCTATATATTTGACAGAAAGTCTGCTCTATGATCAAAGGGATTTCTATAAAAATCAGAATCGCTTTAATTATTTTCGAAAGTCCAAATAGCTAGCATGAACTATATCATTATTTGGTTGATTACAAAAGTCAGTCATGTGCGTAAGGTCAAAACTTTGGGCAATCAATCTAAATGCAGCAAGAAAGAAATGGCCAACATTCTACGGATATATTAATTACTGTATGCGTGAACCTAGTTCATGACAGGGGTAAACATCCACTGGAGAGAGGTCGGACGGTCCACGACTTAAGTAGAACGACTCTAGGTGAAGGAAGGTACAGACGGGGCAGGAATATGTCTAGAATAGCCGGCCATAGAAGAGAAGTACTGCAAAGACTTCAGAGACTAGGAATACTTTGCTAATTGATCTTTTGCTTGATTAAAAAAGTTACAATAAAACCTCTTCTGTAGGGATGACTTGACTTACCCCTAAGAAATAATAATCCCTAACTTATGGAAGAAACTAACCAACGATAGGCATCCAAACCATTCCAATCAATCTAATCCTAACAAAGGAAACTAAACATGCATGAAGGTATGAACACACACTCGCACATGACAAAGTCTCTGGATAGCCTATGGACTTCAATGAAACTTAGATTTCTATTTTAGCAAAAAAAGTGACATCTGTAGCATAATCAACAAAATTATCAGGTTTAAGAGAACATGAATGGCATTATGATTACTGGGCTGAAGTTTTGCAAATGAAATTACTATGGTAAGCTTAGTGCTTGAAAGCAGTAGCACTTAACTCGAAAATACCTGGACTCAGAGAAAAAGATTAAAGAGATGTTGCAAGCCAATTTGTTTCTTTGGATATCTCGACATGTAATTGCAATCTATATGTAAATTCATTTGTCTGCTTAAAAAGGCTCATAATCACATGATTTAAGAATGGGAAGTGAAAATTCAGCCAAAAGGCCCACGTTCTGTTTATATATGTGCAATGATAGTATCCTCGCTACAAAGAGCCTAACCAACACATATTGGCTTAGAAGACAACTAGTGAAATTTGATTTGCGGATGAGACTGTAGAATCCGGATCATCTGATGTCTCAAACAAACTATGAACCTCTACAAGTACTGTAATCTATATTGGCTTGCTCGTCACAAACAAAATCACAGTACAGTGTCCTTATGATAGCAGTTGCCTACTGTCAAATACAGATTGCTTATTACAAACTTAATATAAGTATAAATGCTACTGTTACTGTAGAACAATACAAAATCACTAGATCAGAGATGTGCCTGAAATTCGATGTGGACAATCAAGTTTCACTATTGCATCTCCAGCTTTCCTTCCTTATCAGGGTTCACATATACCTATTAAGGATTGTGCACCTTCTGGATAATGAAATGCAATTGCGTTACCAAAGTTTTCAAACAAATTTTGATGTCTTTCTTTCTCCCTTCTAGTTAGAAAAAAAAGTACTTCCAGAATCCAACGCGGACTGAAGAAATTTCAGCTTCAATTGAAAGAATGAACAGTTCTGAACAGGTTATAATCTACCCAGAAAATGGTAGCCAATACAAATAGCTGTGTTTTACTGTGTGAATACCTCCAACTGATCACACATTTGTGCTCATTCTTGTTGCTGGCACCTCCATCCTGCGACCCGCTGTCCTGTGAGCTACTGCCAGCACCTCATTGCTCCCATCTGCTGTGGTGTTTGCCCTCCCAATCCACCAAACGGCCATGGCAGCGACACATTGAATCTCCTTTCCACCACCCTTGCGTGTCCCCCCTCTCCTCCCTTCCTTCCTCAGCAGCACCAGAGCTCCCAGATGCAGCTGCAGCAGCGATACCAACAGCTGGCTGTGGTTCGAGGTCTTATGGCCCTCATAATCAGGATCATCAGTGGGCAGCTCGAAGCGGCAGATGGGGCACGAATTGTGGAGCTCCAACCAAGGTACGATGCAGTTGGCGTGGTAGATGTGCTTGCAGGGCATCTGCTTTGCCCCCTCCCCAGGTGAGAAATCTTCCTTGCAGACAGCGCACTCGGCGCCCTCCGCAGCCGCGACCATGGCATCAGTAACAACGACGTCAGGAAGCGTGGACAGGGCCGACTTGGCGGCCGGCGGCGTGCCGTAGCGGTTGGGATCGTTCTCGGCGAGCTGCTCGATGAGTTGTTCCAAGCCCGGGCCGACGAAGTAGTCCCCGAAGCTTGCCCCACCGGCACGGCCGCCGAGGCCGGGGGCGAGGTTGACGCTGGCGTCGTCGAGGAGGACCTGGATGTTGGCGCCGCCCTCCATGAGGCTGTGGATGTAGTTCTGGAAGAACGTGACCGGGTCGAAGGAGTCGGGCTCGTTCTCGGGTGTCGCCGTGCCGGCGGCGGACGCAGCACCGCTACCGCTCCCGGACCTGACGCGGCGGCCATCGTGGAGGTCGAGGATGCTGGTGAGGAAGTTGGAGAGGTCGTTGGAGGGGGTCGCCGCAGTGGAGGACGCGGAGGATCGGGTGGGGGAGGAGGCGGCGGCGGTGGGCATCATTGGGGGAAAGGCGAAGGGGAAGGGGAGGATGGTGGGGGCGGGGACGGTGACCTCCTCCAGGAAGTCGCCGCGGCACTCGGGGCAGGAGAGCTCGCCGGCGGCGGCCGCGGAGGCGGGGAGGAGGACGGTGCGGTTGCATTGGTAGCAGAAGTACTGCTTGCGGGCGACGGAAGCGTAGTAGGCGGCGGCTGGGGTTGACATGGCGGCACCCGGCGATCTCGGCGGCGGCGTCGGCGGCGGGGGCGATGGGTGTTTTCTTCTCGGAATTTAGGTCTTCGCCTTTTAGTTCCGTTTAGTCCATTTTTGTGGTATTTCGTTGAGGTCGGACAGGATGCTGCTGCTATGGGTGGAGAGGTTGGTGCGTTCCTTTCGGACTTGGTTCAAAATTCTGAATCAAGTTGAACTCGTATAAGTTTCAAAAAAGATAGTTAAACTCGTGTAAAATATTCAAAACGGCTGGGAGTTAATAATTGTAGTTAATAAAGATTGTGTATCTTACTGAGAAGAGTTGAAGTTATCTCTAGGGCACAAGGTATATAGAGAGGTTGTGATGTTTATTTGAAAGGGTATTAGAGACGGAGTATAGCATCCACTCTATCCTATAGAGTGTACCGATCATATTGTGGGAGGATATAATTAATTTGTTAAAACTATATTAAAATAATTGAACTTAAGTTTAAATGCACAGTTACTTATGCAAATGGTGTGTAATGTTTCTTCGTAACACACGCATACGAGGGATTATAATTAAGATAGTAATCGTCAAACAGTTCGGAAGAGGATTAAATCTTTTAACTCTTGTTTGTAGACATGTTACTCGCATTGAATGAATCAATATTTTTGTGGTATGGTCTATTGATCTTCAAGACATGTAAGTAAGACATGCCCATTTTGCACATTATTCCAACCGTCAAAATGTTGTAGTATATTTGGCCATGATGTACTCTAGTAAGTACCACACCATGTCCGTAATATCGTGCTCTGACGGCATGGCAACGCTCAATGTGGCTAAGATTTGCACAAAAGAAATGTATTTCCAATTTTCATCGTATGATCATCCCGCTTCTTTTTCATGGCTTATGCCCAAAATACTACTTTGTAACTTTAGTAGATCGAAATGCTCATCTACCAAAAAAAGAATTGAGATGAGTATTTTTTTTCAATTCTTTTTTTAGAGAGAGCTTTATTAATCACCAAATAATGTTATAACAGTCGTTTTGGAGAAGCTCTACAACAAAGAGGGGAGCCGTGAACCGCCATATAGTATAATGCACTGTCGCCTCGCTAGATCTGCTAGGTTATGATCTACTTTATTTACCTCTCTTTTCTTGTGGTTCACTTGAACCTCATGTAGAGATGAAAGCTGTTCTTGCCTCCAAAACAGCGCCACGTTCCCGAGACATGTCCTCCGTGCGAGCCCGGATAGCTTGGACTGCCAACACACAATCAAACTCAAAAATTGTCGGTTGGCGAACCCATCAGCGCATAGTCGACGACCTTCCCCAACTCTCAGGGGAGTAGTCCACTTATGAGCTAGTTTCAGAGCCCGTGGTGCCACACTCATACCCGGCACTTGTGTCTTCCCAAGATCATCAGCTGAGCAGGGAAATTGGAACTCATTCCGCAACGTCGACATATAATGTGTAAGAATGCTTTAGAAGCACCAACCATTGGATTGCCTTTAGCATGTATGATGTCATTACGCAGGCGCCACGCCCACCACAACGACATGAGAATCTGCCTCTTCTAATCAACATCTCCTTTATCAAGCATGAGTAAAAGCCAATCAAGCCCAAAATGCTGGTAAGAGCTTTCCGAGGGCAATTGCCAACACTATCTCATAGCTAGCCGCAATGCTCTTGCCTTTGTGCACTATACCATGTTGAGTTTGTGTCGAATATGTGTTCGAGATAGGTTACGAGGTAGGATTTGGAGTTATAGTAGGGATAGGGTGGAGTTGGTGTTGAACTCCAGTAACCGGACCTCCTATATATAGAGGCACCCTGTGTAACCAACAACATGTAACTTGAAAGAGAGTTATGAGATGGGGAGGAGCGCCCGTAGTCATGCCCCGTGGATGTAGGCCTCGTGACTGAACCACGTTAAAAACGTCATGTCTCTCGTTGCCTATTCTGCAGTGTTCTCGGTATAGATCTATGCTTCCACGTGTCGCCTCGTGAAGATCGGCGTAGCTAGGGACAGTTTTCGCAACAAGTAGTATCAAAGCACGAGGTTGATGGTAGATCTTGAGGTGGTGTAGAGGAATCTGGCGGGTACGAGACGGAGGACGGCGGCGTGCGCACAAGGCGAGGTGGAGCCTAGAGCACGTCGTGAAAATTTGCTTCCAGAAGGTGTGGAAATTTGCACAAGAATTTGTGTGGAAGAATTTTTTTTGCACGAGGTGGAGCGAGGAAAAAAAGGGGCAGCGGTCACGACGGCGGAAGAAGGCGCACAGTTACGGCACGGCGACGTCAGCCACGGGAGCCACGGCACACGGCCGTAGCCGGCCGAGCACGCCAAGCAGCCAACCAGGCGCGCGGCCCAGGGCAAGGCGGCCTGGCACACAGCCCAAGCGGCCAGGCGGGGCAGCACCCTGAGGTGCTCCCAAGGCCCAAGCGGGGCAGCTTGGTGCGCTGTGGCCCGGGCTGAGAGGGGCGGGTGGCCACCAGCACGAGCGGCGGCCCAGCGGAGGCCCCGAGCAAGCCTAGTGGGGCGCGCAACCCAGGTGGCAACGCTAGCCCAGGCGAGCGAGGCCAGCCCAGGCGCGGGCACTGGCGTCCCAGGAGTGCTTGGGCGGGGCACGAGCGGTGGCCTAGGTGGGTGTTGCTGCGGCCCAGGAGGTGGTAGAGGCTGCGTGGGGGCTGTGGCGGCCCGGGGGCTCGGGGTGGGCCTAGGAGGCGTGGGGTGGTAAAGGATTAAGATGTCAGTTTAGAGGGGACGGGTGAATAGATGACTAAACATTTTAATGCAATGTTAATCAATTCTTTTACTTTTACGGAATTAAGCTTGATTGATTAGCAAAGATGGCTATATTTAATACGAGAGATCAAATATACTAAGCAAGGTAAATATGCGCAATATAAAGTACTTGCAAAGTAAGTGCGGAATTGAATGAGCAAGAGACAAAGATTTGTTGCTGAAGTTCGGATCCTTGGGGGAATCCTACGTCTCGTTTGGGAAGCTCGATCACACGTGATCAAGAGCCGGCTCCCTCTCAAGCCTTTATCCCTCGAGGACGCTCTTGCGTCTCCTCGACTTCTTTTTAGTAATTCTTTCCTCTCGGAGGCGAATCCCGGCCTTCACAAACTTCTTGAGGCTCACCACAAGGATGAGAGCTCTCAAGGACTCCTAACCGTTTAGGAGACCCCAATCTCCAAGAGAAATAAGCTTAATGAACACTTGAAGATGAACTCAACGCGTTGCTTGGATTGCTTCTTAAATCACTCAAGATTTTCTCTTTCTCTCAAAGTCTCTCTCTTGGTGCTTGGAGGAGTGGAGAAATGCTCTAAAGAGTGCTGGAAATGAAGTGGGCAAAGAGTTCCCCTTGCTTTGGGCAAGGGGGCTTATATAGAGGCTCTCTCAAAAACTAGCTGTTTGAAGGAATCTGGCAAAATCTGGACTATCCAGATTTTGCCCGGATTGTCTGGATTTTCAAATCCAATGGCTATCAGTCGAGGTGGCAGAGGCCCGGACTGTCCGGATTTTGTCCGGATCCTCCGGGCGCCCGGACTGTCCAGGCTGAGGTCGGGCAGTCTAGTACCGATCTGGACCCTTGGCTGGGCTGAGGTCCGAGCAGTCCAGTACTGATCCAGACTTTCTGTCGGACTGTCCGGGCTATCCAGTATCGATCCGGACCCTCGGCCGGACTGTCCGGGCTGAGATCTGGGTAGTCCAGTACCGATCCGGACCCTCAACCAGACTGTCCGGGCTGAGGTCCGGATTTCCTCTAGGCAGGCCGGACCCCCAGCCGGACTGTCCGGGCTGAGGTCCGGATTTCGGCTGAAGAGTAGGGTTAGGCTTTTCTTGTGAGCTTTTTCGGCGACAACGGCTTTTGTTCGGTGAATGTTCTCCTTGACCATGTTCATCAAGCCCCTCTTAATAGTACGGTGTTCCTAGACTCAATGTGACTTTCGTTACTTAAATACTAAAAACCACATCTAGAAGATTTACCACCTTCTTCTTTTTCTTTTTTCTTTTGAGGGGTCGCTGATGCTCCTCTATTTGATCCGCTGAGGACTAAACCTGTTTACATGCTTACAAGCGGTCATTAGTCCTCTAATCATTTGTCATTAACCACCAAAACATATTTAGGGGCCTAGATGCACTTTCAGGTGGCACAGGGAAGCGTGGGAAGTAGCCCAAACGTGGTTTTTTAAGCTTTTTTTAGCCTAATTTCGGGTAGAATCTGAATTCTACTCAAATTTGGGTTGGATTCTGAAACTTGGTAGGAGAGGGACTCGGAGTAGGAGTCTGGCTTGGATTTGAGGGTCCGAGGACTGCTATATATATAGGGGTTGAGGGGAGGCTTCAAGGTATGAGATCTCAAGAGTTGAAGCCTGCAAATAACCCGGAAAGCACAAGTTCTGAAGGAGAGAAGAGCTCGGTTTCAGATGTGTGCTTGAAGGAGGAGATCGGTGCGACATAGATCGAATGGGGAGTAGGCGATCAAGTCGGATACTCAGATTTGTTCGGGAGAGGCGACATGTCGTTGTCAACAAGATTTGAGGTGGGGAAGTTTGACGGCTACACCAATTTTGTCCTATGCCAAACAAGAGTCAAAGATCTGTTGGCGCAACATTGTTGCTCCAAAGTTTTGCGGGATGTCCAGCCAAAGAAGATGGACGAGGATACTTTGGAGAAGCTGAAAGTCAGAGCAACCATGATCATACGGCTGAGTCTGTCGGAGGCTCAATTTATGTCCAAGACTCTGACCAATAAGCTGTATTTGAAGCAAAAGTTATACGGGCTGAAGATGCAAGAGGGGTTGGATCTTGTGGAGCACGTGAATGTTTTCAATCAAGTGGTGACGGATCTAGCACGACTAGAGGTGAAGCTTGATAATGAAGATAAGGCCATAATTTTCTATGTTCTTTACCACTTTCCTATGAGAATTTGGTCACTACTCTGACGTACAGCAAGGAAACCATCAAGATTGAGGAGATTACTACGACATTGCTGGCTCAAGATCTGAGAAGAAAAACAATGCAGTGGAATCTCATGCTCATGCTGAAGGTTTGCTGGTCAAAGATGATCTAAGCGGGAAATGACATGAAGCGGGTAGGTCATCCAAGAACAAGAACAAGAACAAGAACTAGAAGGGGCTGCAGTGCTACAAGTGCAAGGAGTGTGGACATATGAAGAGAGACTATTCAAAGAACAAGGCCAAAGCAAGCGCCAATGTGGCTATGAGAAGTGACGATATGAGAAGTGACGATAGTGAAGAAGATACTTGTGATGTTCTCGTGCTTTCAGATAATTAGTCTACGACAGCGTGGATATTATATTCAGCAAGTTCTTTTCATGTGACATCGAATAAGGAGTGGTTCAGCACATATGAGTCTAGTGATTTTGGGAAGGTCTACCAAGGTGATGATATAGGCCATAATATTGTCAGGATTGGTGACATCAAGATCAAGACTAGTGATGGCGTGGAGCATCTACTCAGTAGTGTGAGACATGTGCCAAGGTATAAGAGGAATCTGATTTCGCTAGGGTCTCTATATGATGATGATTTTGTCTATAAAGTTGACAAGGACAAGAAAACCATGAGAATCAAGAAGAACAATGAGACTATGATGAAGGAAAGGAGGACTACAAGAATCTTTATAAGTTGCAAGGATACGTTATTGCAGGTGGAGTCACCAAAGAGTCAGGTATGGTGACATTTGCAGTGGAGGACGACAAGTCTGAGCCTAAGTCAGAAATGTCGGTGGCTCCGTCAGTGAACTACAAGGGAAGAAACCCAAGTCCTTTAGGAGCACGAAGATTTGCGAAGACGGCTTCAAAGTGGCGAATGACATATTCGTCAAGGTGGAGTCTGTTGAGTTATGTCAATATGTGTTTGGGATAGGTTACGAGGTAGGACTTGAAATTGTAGTAGGGATAGGGTGAAGTTGATGTCAGAGTTCAGTAACCCAGGCCTCCTATATATAGAGGCACCTTGTGTAACCAACGATATGTTGAAAGAACGTTATGAGATGGGGAGGAACGTCCGTAGTCATATTCCGTGGATGTAGTCCTCACGGCTGAACCATGTTAAAAACGTGTCTCTTATTATCTATTTTGTGATATTTTCTATGTAAATTTACACTTTCCCATGTCACCTTATGGAGATGAACATAGGTAGGACCGGTTTTCGGAACATACCACCGCATGAAAACCATCCTCCGTTGCCATGCCATATCACACGTCGGCAGGACCGCACTCTGCTAGTGCCTCAGTTTGCACCCACCCCGATATTCTACCATAAGCGTCGTGTACCATCTGCTCAGGTACTGCTCTGGCCCTGGCCAAAAGGTAAATGATTCTGCAGACCCAACCGATATGCGCTCTTAACAGTAAACATACCGCACTTATTGTAATGCCATGCAATGAAATCCTCATCTTGGATCTTAAGTGCAAAGTCCCACGGGATCCAGCTGTCACGCCATATCCGAACCTTACTACCTGTATTAATTCTCCAAATGAGCCTCTTCTTCACTAGTTTCGAGCCTATGCTCTATGCCTTGCGAGGAAGGTGAGCTGTTCTTGAAAACAATGTATCAATGGGTCTCCATTAGGGTAGTACTTGGTTTTTAGGGTGTGGTTAGTTTGAGCCTAGGTTTGCCCCACCAAAAATTTGGCTAGCCAAAATTTTAGTCAAGATTTTGCTTGTCCATGATTTGACCAAAATTGGCAAAAAAAATGTATTAGAGTTGATAAAGGGACATTGGCATGCCAAAATTTTGGCAACCATCCATACAAGAACCAAAATTTCAGTCATGACCAAAAAATTAGCAAAGTAGCTTTTGGCCACAATCCAAACATAGCCTTAGTAACCTGGAGCACAAGCTATCTGGGTTTTGAATGAGCAGTGCTTGGTTGAAAAGACGTAGACAACGAAAGCCATCCCACCGAATGATTTTGGCTTGATCATTTTCTCCCAAGAGGTCCAATGTACCTTCCTTTGATTCTCCTCATCTCCCCGCCAAAAGTTTTCATATAAGTTGCATGAGATCGTCACATAAACCAGCAGAGAATTTGAATACGCCCATAGCATAAGTCGGCAGGGCTTGCATGAATGATTTAATTAAAACCTCCTTCCCTCAGCTGGATAGATATTTTTTCGACAAGTCAGACCGCTTATGAAACTTCTCCTTGATTGGTTTAAACTTCTCATCTTTTATTCTTCCCTCTGAGCGTATGGAGACCAAGATACTTCTCCTCAAAGCTAGTATTTTGAATTTGCAATATGCTGACAATATCTGCCTGTGCACCAGTCACACACAGGACTGAACATAATGGAACATTTTGGCAAGCTGACTAATTGCCCCATTCCCTTCTCATAACACTTCAATGCTTGCTGGACAATTGAAGCTTGCTTTAGAGAATAAGAGGCTGTCATCGGCAAACAATAGGTGAGAAATCCTGGGTGCCTGACGATAGATTTTAAGCTTTTGTAGTCGAGCATTCAAAACTTCCTACTCATCTCAATTCTCGACATATATCATTTGAATTAATCCACACAAAAAAAGATGCCTATTTTTCCATTGGATATGCACAATCAGATTTACATTTAACAATGTGTGTGTCATTGTATGAGTGCATCATCACCTGGCCCTGATGTACTAGAGATTTACCTGCAAGTATTCGACATGCTAGAAACATATAACTAAACGCCAAGTATTCGATACAAAACTTCAAACAAAATCCATTCAAAAAAGTTGAAGATCAAAATTTATTCCATGCCCCCATGCAGGATCGAACTACAGACCTTCAGTTTACAAGACTGACGCTCTACCACTGAGCTATAAGGGCTAATTTGCATTTTTTCCAACTCAGTCTTTTATCTCAGGTGGTCCTGATTTTGCCTATTGCTCGCCCTCGGTTCTTTGCTTCGCCCGCCCTCTGCCCACCAGTTCACCACCGCCGCCTCTCCTCCTCTCTCTCCCCCCTTCCCACCTCCCTCGGCGGCGGCGCGACAAGCTCGGAGAGCAACCAGCCATGGCGAGCCCCGCGCGGATCGAGGTGGACAAGCTGAGCGTGGAGCAGCTGAAGGCGCTCAAGGAGCAGACCGATCTGGAGGTCAATCTCCTCCAGGACAGCCTCACCAAGATCCGCACCGCCGCCACCCGCCTCGAGAACGCCACCGCCGCCCTCCACGAACTCTCCCTCCGCCCCCACGGCACGGCTCATCCAACCCTTCTCCCCCTTCACATCGCACGCTCCACCCTTCTCTTCCTTCCCACGTTCTTTTGGTATGGTTTTGTTTGGTTAATCTTTTTCTTTTGCGGCTCGCAGGGAAGAAAATGCTCGTGCCGCTCACGGCGTCCCTCTACGTGCCCGGCACGCTCGACGACGCCGAGAAGGTCCTCGTCGACGTCGGCACAGGCTACTTCATCGAGGTATCTTGCTAGTTGCAATCGTCAGACACATGATTAGTTTTGGAATAGCCTAAGAGTATGTCTCAGTAATTCAACGATCTCTCAACGTGGTAATATGAATTGGAATGATGAGCTTCTTTGGTTATATAGAAAAAGGATTGGTTGGGTTGTGGTGACATTCTGATATCCAAGAAGAGCGAACAATGGGCAATATAGTTTCAAGTTGCCATGAAACTTTGATGATGGAAAAAGTTATCCAAACATTGATGTTCGTTGCTCGGTCTCGTTTTGTGTCTCAGTTGAGCCTTTTTTATGTGAAGGAGAATCTGATCATGAAGCTCTCCAACACCAACGCTGGTCACATCCAGTGGTGGAAACTTGCTCATGAAAATGCATGTTTTCCAGTTGTAGTTTAGGTGACTCTTTTACAACCTAGATAGCGACGCAGTATCCTAAGTAAACCATATGCATACGCAAGTGATGCACCTTCTTTTATGCACTTCTGTTGCCTTTTGTATGATTCTTTTTATTTGTGTGCAGAAAACTATGGATCAAGGAAAAGAGTACTGCGGAAGGAAAATTAATTTGCTGAAGTCCAATTTTGATGAACTAGTTGAGGTAATATCGAGTTATCGCCAGACTGCAGTGCTCTTGTATATGTTACATTTTTGCCCACCTGGAGGACAAGTGCTTTAGCTTTCTTGTTTATTGAAATGCTAACTGAATAGAAACACTCAGGATACTGACATTGATAAGGCCATTTTGAACTTGAGTAACTTTTAGTTTGTGTCGGGTAGAGATGGCCTTATGATGAAAAACTTAAGAGGAAAAGTTTTTTTTTCCTAGCCATATGTGCTCTAAGCTTGTAGCATGCAGACTCTTTTGTTTGATGCTTATCTTAGATGCTCAGGTCATGACTTGTCGTGACATACCGATAGCATTCTGGGTTATCTAAAAACCCATTCTGTGTCACTAGCAGGTTAGCCTTAGGCACCCTGTCACTGGCCAAGTTGATGGCAAGATGAAATTCTTTTGTGTGCCTAACACAGATGATTCGTGTTAGTGCAACTGCTGACTATATTATTATTAGCAGTCTTTACAAAGGGATTTTATTATGACTATTGTAATATCAAAATCAAGGCTTCCGGCTTGTCTAATTCAAGTTCTAGAATACAGAGCTATATCTATGAGACATCATTGTTAGCATGGAATGCATCTGCCTGCCATACAATTGAAAGATTTACTAATGCTTGTAATCCTTCAACCATGTTATGAATATGACATTCTTTATTAGTTTACATTACTTATATGTGTTTTGGTCAATCATAATGTATGAAATGTGCTATAGTCTGGTGGAAAGTAGCATAAATCAGTAGTTTCAAAATTCAAATTGCTGGAAACTTTTGTGATTTGTACTGTACGTTACTTTATTAGAAGACCTACCTCTCTTTCCTTTTTGTGCCAATGTTTCATCTTGTGATGCTTTGCGACGAACTTAACTAGGTTGCCTGTGTTTATTTGTTGGTTGTGACCACATCCTTCAAATTCTTCAAAACAGACAGTCTTCAAGAAAGTAAGTAGACATAGTCTACTGTAACAGGATTGTCTTGTATATAGAATGGTAGCCACATAAATCAATTATTTGTGTCTTGCTTATCTCCATTACTAACTAGTAACTACAATTATGTTTGAACAAACACGAACTAACATTTTATTCAGCTACTCTATGACTTGCATCCCCCTCTATTTTACCTGTACACAGTGCTCAATATGATGTGTGTTATATAATTCAAGTCAATGGCCCAGTACATGTGGCTGATAGATACTCAAAAGTTGGGTATTTCTTAACTTCAAGGCACGATTATATCCTGATTTTGTTCCGAGAACCGATATCCTGAGTTCCTGCATAGCAGATGAACATTTTATACTTCATGTGCAGATGGCTACGAAGAAGAAAAATATAGCAGATGAAATGGGTATGCTCCTACAAGCCAAGCTGAGGCAGTCATCACCGAGCCCAAGTTCATGAGAGCTGAACGCGTCTTGTTGCCAGTTTGTGGGATAGCTGGGTGTTTAGTTTGCATTATTCAGGAAACATAGGACAATGTTTAGCTGATTTGGTCGTTGTGTGCAAGGCTGTGGGTTCTCTGAGATGGTTGACTGAACGAAACATGCCTATTGCCAAACGTCATCGAGTAATTTTGAAGTCGGTATTGAACATGTGGCTTAGCTGCGCAGCTTGTACTTTGATGAATTTTGTCGCACGATGTAGCCAATGTATGACCATCACCTCTCAGTCTGTTGCATTTTACATCTGAATGGTTGATTTCGTTTGGACATTTTGTTCTTGCTGTTCCTGGTGGTCTTTTGAAGTTCTCATATGATGCAAAAAGTACTCGTGTATGCACCTATATGGGTACAACCAAGTTGCAAGTGTTAAGCACCCGCCTCGCCCTACGTTACGGACGCAGAATTTGCTAGTTGAGGCGCTTTGTCGAGAGCACAGAGCAGACATGAGGTGCTTCTTCTAATGTAGGGAAGTCGCGTTACGCGAGCAGTGACAAGAAAATATGCCCGGGTACTGCTAAATGATTAGTCGCTATACAACAGATTAATTTGAATTCAACTGATGATTATATTTTTTCGATAATTTTGTGTTTATATATTATAAAAAGATAAAATTACGATAAGTTATCAGTCTGCGAAAATATCATTTCACATACTTTACATTTTATAACTTATGCTTCATCTATATGGTAGGAGTATATATACTATGAGCACCACCGCACAGCACTAATTTATTGCAGTGGCAGCCTCGGGATAATATATATGTTCACAGACTATTCAATATAAAACATGAAGAATCACAAATTGTTCATTTCAAATGATATAGAGAAATTGCAAAATAATAGATGAAAATTACAACACAACTTTGCGGTTATTCATGGCTTGGAAGCGAGATATGATGGCATCATCCTTAACTTGCAAAAAGATTTCTCGCTCAATAAATGTAACTAAGCAATCATTCAAGCATTGCTCCCGTATTTTGTTTCCCACCTTATTGTTTACATAATTCATTGGAGAAAAAGCCCTACACTTGCAGTTGGTACGGGAAGAAGTAGCAACAATTTGAGAAGCTTGTAAACAAGTTCATAAGTGAGGTCCTTCTTTGTTTCAACAAGCTTAATAGAAAGCTTGGCAAGATTTCTCACTTCTCTAAACCTTTCGTTTCTATGCATATCAACAACAAAGATTGTAAGTTGATAGGGAGGATGCAACAAGTCTATCTTTGAGAAATTCTTAGGATAAAGGTGAGCAAGCTTAACCAACTTGTCCTTATCATAAGCAGCAAATGCATCAACAGGATTGAATAATTCCATGCAAAAATAAGTTACTATGTGTTTACCTCATCAAACATGTCATTAAGCTCTTGAAGTTTGACACCCAAAAAACATATCAACATGGAAGAGATGGAGATTACTGGCATTTCTAAAGACCTTGAAAATCTTCCAATTAGCTTATACAGACCATCCATGTCAACAACTTTGATCTTATGCTTCACACAAAATAAAGTGACCTCTTTAAGAAAACTTCCCCATCCATCATCTCCTCTCAGTAACTGTAATTGTTTCTTTGTCACATAAACGAGATCAATAGAATTAACAGAATCTTGATCCCTCTTTTGCAAAGCACTGCATAAATCATCTGTACACTCAAATACGGTTAGCAACAAGGGTGTCATAAAAACGAACTCAAATGACTTGAATGATGTCAACATTGTTGGAGCTCCTATAGCCTCTACGCTATTATGCTCTTCTCCAATCTCTATGAGAATTTGCGATAATGTGCATCATAGTTTTATATTGAGATCCCTAGCGAGTATCATAAGGCCTTCCCAAACTTATCTCTTGATTCAAACCCCGGTCAGTTTTAAAGCAGTGTGATGTAATATTCCCTCCGTCTAGGAATGTAAGACATATTTTGATTGGTTAAGACATGACTTTGATCAACAATTACTTCATTAATATGTGATTTATGTGACATAAGATTGATATCATTAGATTTCATATTTAAAAGTTCTTACTTATAACTATAATTTTGTATCACATAAACCATATATTAATAGAGTAATTATTGGTCAAACCGATTAACCGGCCTCAGCCCGCTGACTAATTTAGTCATTTCCCTCACTTGGTCCCTCCTTGAGCCTGTTAGCCGCTTAGCCCCAAACGGCCAAACCCGCAAGGCCCATTAGCCCAGACTGGCGGCGGCCATTGCTCAAGACCCGGTGCCCTAACCGCCGCCTCTAGCCCTCCACAGCTCCACCTTGCCTAGCGACGCCGCCTCCAATCCTCTATCACCTCCTAGCAAGCCGGCGACCGGCCATCCCCCACCTAGCCAGTAGGCAGCCACACCCTCCCAGCTCCCAGGCGGCCAGGCCCCTAGTATCCGAGAGCGGCCGCGGCAGCCGCGCGGGCTGCAGCAGGTGGCAGCTGCGCGGGCTGTGCTAGGCGGCAACGGTAGCGGCAGGCGTGTGGCAGCGGCAGCCGGTGGGCGTGCAAGTGTGGGACGGGCGGCAGTGGCAGGCGTGCGGGTTGCAGCAGGTGGCAGCGGCAGAGCACGTGGAGTAATTCGATCTCGTGGGGTTTAATAATAACAAATCCGCAAAAAATGCTCTGGATTCTGACGCTATTGGTGTGTTCAGCTTACATTTACAGGAGCTTTCGTGTCTCCATTGACCACGGGAGGCAGCAAGAAACCAACTCCGGGAAGAGAGGGGTCAATTCGTGCGTGAGCCATTACATAGCCACCGCCTCTGTTGCACCGATACGTGGCTCAGCCCACGGATCCGTGTCCGACACCGTGTCCGATACGGATACAGTACTGATACATCGTCGATACGTATCCATGGAGTATCCAGCAAATAACGAGCGAAAATAAATAAATAAAAACTCGGATACTTCGGCGACTCACCGGCGACCAAACCTGGCCATATGGGCCGGCCCGGCACGGCATGGCACGGCCCGCCTATAAAAAGGCCTGGCACGGCACGACCCGTGTAGGCCCTTTTATAAAAGGGTCGTGCCGTGCCGGCCCGAAGGCCTGGGCTCGGGGATCGGCCTGGCCCGCGACTTAAAAAGGCCGGCCCGGCACGGCACGGCTGCGGGCCGGCCTGCGTTCAATTTCGGCCTTCCGGGTCTTCTGCGTTTTAAAAATTTAGAAAAATCTAAAAAATTAAGAAAAAATACATAAAAATCTAAAAAATTAAGAAAAAAATATAGAAAAATCTAAAAAATTAAGAAAAAAATACAGAAAAATCTAAAAAATTAAGAAAAAATACAGAAAAATCTAAAAAATCTAAAAAATTAAGAAAAAATACATAAAAATGTAAAAGAGGCAAAGTGTCATATGGCTGCCTCATTAAAACCTTCTAGGTAAACTCCCCTTGGAGATAAACCCTGGTAAGGAAAAAGAGTACAAAGCTACTTGCTCGGAAAAGAAAATTACAAAAGGAAAAGAAAATTACAAAGATTACAACTATTATTCTGATTGTTCATCGTCTAGATAAAGATTTTCGAACGTGGATGACAGATCTGTGTTATCCGTAGTGTGTTGGGCTCTCCGTCTGGCTAGTTCCCCATCTTTCACGGTCATTAGTGTCCTCACCATATCACTTGTGAGACTGGTTCTTCTCTCGTCAAGTATTCTTCCAGCTAGACTGAAAGCAGACTCCGATGATACCGTTGAGACGGGTACCGTTAACACATCTCGTGCTAATATGGAAAGCACCGGATATGTAAGCTTGTGGTCATGCCACCACTGCAATATGTTGAAGTCATCATCAGTCTGTTCCTGATAGTTGATTTTGTCGCTGTTGAGGTACCTCGCTAACTCCCCGCCACCAGTCACTACGCACGCTGCTGTTGTTGTTGTCGAAGAGCTCGAGGAAGAGGAGGAGGAACCAAATATCTTTCCCCACGCTTCTTTCTTCTTTCCAGCCGTTGGTGCTGGTGGAGGCCGTTGCAGCCGAACTCCGGCATACTTTTCATTGTACTTACCGTAAATTTCAGAAAGCTTATCACGAACATTAGTGAAATAAGCAGAATAATCTACATTTACGGCATCACTTAAGAGTGAGAGAACATTACCAAACCCTGCAACTTTAGCCCTAGGATCCAAAATAAATGCAAATGCATACAACATTGGAATTTCTTTCCAATATTTCAAATATTTGCTTTTCGTGGCAACAACAGCATCACGTAACAACAAATCACTTTCGTATGCTTTCATGTGAGTAGCAATTTCTAAAATATGATGCACCATTAAAGGAGATGTGGGATAATAAACCCCAGACAAAGCAACGGTTGAATCGTAAAGAAGCTCCAAAAAACTTAGCAATACTTCAGCAACATGCCAATCATTAGGGGTGAGTAGGGTTGATCCATCATTGGCAGTATGGTAATTTGAATTAATAAAGAAAATAAAACTATCTTTATGTGGAATAAGATGCTTAAGCATCATATATGTGGAGTTCCATCTAACAGGCATGTCTAAAGCAAACTTACGAGGACGTACTCCTGTAGCAAGGCAGTACCTCTTGTAGTTTGCAATTCGTGTATTAGAAGCATTCATAAAAGAAATTGCAGTTCGTAAATTGTCAATGTATGCAGTCAATCTCTTTAAAGCACATTTAGCAATAAGATTAATTATATGGCAAGCACAACGTTGATGCAGTAAAAAAGATGCAGCATAAGAGTTAAACAAAGGAGTGAGGATACTCATTGCACTAGTATTTGATGCAGCATTATCCAAAGTTATTGCAAAGATCTTGTTCGTGAGACCAAAATCTTCCACAACTTTAACTATAGAACCAGCAATGTTTTCACCAGTATGTGATACGTCAATTAATTCGAATCCTATGATTCTTTTTTCTAGTTGCCATTTTTCGTTAACATAATGAGCAACCACACTAATGTAGTCTTCCTTAGCCCGACCACTCCAAATATCAGATGTTAAGGAAATAGAAAAAGTACATGTAGTAAAGTCTTCTTTTATTTTCTGAAGACCAGTTTTGCATAACTTTTTCATATCCCTAGTTGTAGTTTGTCTAGAAACTGGAACGAATCTAGAATTATGAGCAGTTTGAATATATTCGGAAAAAGCGGGAGACTCACCAAAACTTAATGGTAAATCATTAGCAGCAATTAAACGACAAAGAGTTTCTCGAGCTCTTTCAGGATCATAGTCCCAATGACTTACCGAACCGTCGGGGTTGTATTGGAGCTGGGTCTGTCTCGCCACCCTCTCACCCTCCTTCTTCAAGTGGCTCTCGATGTGTCTCTTCAGGTGGCCGGTTCCTTTTCCGGGCTCCCCGGTTAGCTCCCTCTTGCATCTTTTGCAGACATCCTTCCACCTCTGAACACCATCCACCTCATATGGTTCTTGATCGAACTCTTGCCACACACTTGAGGTCTGGCGACGAAACCTTTTTGCACCGGTGGTGGAGCCAGTGGCCGAATTGCTGACACTACCAGAATGAGATTCTGTATGAGAAGGTTGCGACTGGGGGATATGAGAAAAACTGTGTAGATCGATGTCGGGTATGTCAATCCCGAAATCTTGTGGCTCGAAGATATGGAACTGGTTGGGATCACCCATGAGAAGGTTGGTGAATGAGACATGAGATGCGGTGTTTGAGTGTGGGAGATGAGGGGGAGGGCAGCCCTATTTATAGCAAAAATTCAAAAAAATTCGGATCATTTTACCCCTCCAAAATTCAAATTTCAGGTTAAAAGGGCCAAAACAGTGCTAAAAGGCCAAAACAGTGCTAAAAAGGCCAAAACAGTGCCAAAATTCAAATTTTAAACACGCGGGCCGCCACGGGCCCCCGCGGGCCTTCCTGCCGCCCCGCTCCCCTGCACGTGCCACCGCGTGCCACGCGGGCCATGCCGTGCCGGGTCCGAGCCGTGCCGGGCCGGCCCGCCATTAAAAGGGCCGTGCCGTGCCTGGCCTTAAGGCCTGGCCTCGGGGATCGGCCTTGTTCCGTGGCAGGCCGAAGGCCGGCCCGGCCCTTTTATTCGCGTGCCGTGCCGGCACGTGCCGGGCCAAAATTCCGTGCCCGTGGGCCGGCCTTAAAAGCCCGGCCCATATGGCCAGGTTTGCCGGCGACGCGCCGCGGACACGGCCTGGCCCATTAGGACGCCGAAGCGTTTAACCTAGCCCGCGGCCGAGCCGGCGAGCAAGCCCCCAGTGCCCCCACACACGGCCGCACGGGCGCACGGCACAATCTCCCGCTGCCGCTTCTCGCCGCCTCGGAGACTCCCGCCATCGCCGGAGCCATAGCGCCCGCCTCGGAGAGACGGAGACTCCCGTCACGGCGCCACTCGGCCGCAGGCCGCTCCCCGTCCTGAAGTCCAGATCGAGCCGGCGCAACCGGCCCCGCTCCCCGTCGGCGACTCGGCGCTCGGCCGGCGGCCGCACCCGCAACCAACCCCGCGCCGCCGCCCCGGCGGGACCTCGAGGATAGGCCGATAGGGCCTCGAGCACGAGCAGCCGGGCGAGCAACTCCTCCTCTGCCTCCAGGAGTCCAGGCCCTCTAGGTCCACCGCTCCAGTACCCCATCGCTCCACGGACCACGGCGGCTCCAATCGGCAGTCGCTGGCTCGCTGCCTTCCCCCGTCACTGGAAGCGCCGACGTCTACTCCAAGCCTCCAAGGAGTCCAAGCCCGAGGTCTGCAATTAGTGCTTATTTGCTTTAGCCTTTAGCTTTAGGTCCTGCCGTCAGTAGCACTAGCACAGACGCATAAAACATCAGTACTGAAGAATTGCAGATTGAAGCATAGCTAACTGTCCCAAGTGAAATCATTTCAATACATGGTAGACTTGCAAAAGGGAAAGAAGGAAAATCATATAGCTTTATTAGCTGGGTCAATTTCTTAGCTGATGATCTCAATTTATTAGAGCTAAATTATATAGTACAGTGAGCTGTGGAGGAATTATTTGGGTGTCTGCATTACTAGTTTGTTGCTGCTGTTTCTTATGGTGGTATCTCAAGATCTAGAGATTTTGGTGCACGTGAATCATCAAGGTATGTACATCATCCTCTTTAAAAAAATTTAAACTACAATATGTATTATATTTATTTTATATTAAAAAATATATAGACGTATCCTCGTATTGGTGTTTTTAGGAATTGACAATCCCCGTGTCCGTATCGGCCCGATACGTATATCCGTATCCGTGCAGCTTAGGCCACCGCCACTGCTTCACTCACCAAGTAATCCCAGAGGCAGTTATTGAAGGATCCTCTCGGTTTTGCTCGAGTTAATTCGATCGGCCTTTTCTGATTCCGGTTGCTATTTGAGTAGGGAGAGAGAGACATGGATCAGGGCAAGGAGGAGTTCTTGGAGCAGTTCGGCGGCGACTACGGCTACCCGGACGCACCCAGGGGCATCGATGAGATGCGGGCCGCCGAGTTCAAGCGACTCGAAGGTACTAGCTAATCCATGGTTTTGTCAATTCATACATGAGAGTTTAAGGAGAAAAAACTGGATTTTTTTAGTATGTCTCCTATAAAAAGATCGGAACTTGTGGGCGTTTGCTCAGGGAATCAATCATATTTCTTGCCGTACTGACGCACTGTTGTGTTGGAAAACACTGAGCTTTGTTGTTGTGGAGCTAAGAGTGATGCCAATTTTGCAATTGTACATCCATGTAATGTGCTAGTATGTGGAGGAATTTGCATCTTTTAATTATGTTCTCTTGGTTTGAGGAGCAGGGATGGTGTACCTGGACCATGCCGGTGCTACGCTGTATTCAGAGGCACAGATGGCAGATGTCGTCAAAGACCTTACTTCCAATGTCTATGGCAATCCTCGTATCCTTAGAATTCGCTTGCTTTCTCGAGATATCTTGTTTTCTTTTGTTCTTTTGATAGATATACACATTATAAATTCTTGAGGATGTGTTCTTTGACATGTTTGTTAGATAGCCAGAGTGATTCGAGCATGGCCGCAAGTGACCTCGTTACTGCTGCGCGCCATCAGGTATTGCATATTCTTTAATCAGAACTCTGACTTGTATCTAGGCAGTCCTATTTACAAAACCTATTACAAGAAGCATTTTTTTAAGACCAAAGGCCATAGCTGCAAGAAAACCAATGCTGGATAGTGGCTGATGACTGATGAGGTTATTTTGCGTCCATTTAACATCTTATTATGCCCTGAATGTAGTCACTTTCATGTGTATTTCAACTTATGATCTAAATCTAGAAACACTCAACTACATGAAACTAAAGTTGGAGAGGAGTATCGCTAAATGTTGCATGTGTCATTGTGCTTGAAAGTTGAAAGATACTGCAAGGTACCAGCATCTTGCTCTACTGTATGCACTTGAGAAAACTTGCAATCAGCTCTTTCTTGGTTATGATGCAAACTTTATCTTCACAGGTCCTAAAATATTTTAATGCATCTCCGAGAGACTACAAATGCATATTCACCTCAGGGGCCACAGCGGCTCTGAAACTTGTCGGTGAGTGTTTTCCATGGAGTAGGGAAAGCTGCTACATGTACACAATGGAAAATCACAATAGTGTACTTGGGATAAGAGAGTATCCTGCCATAAAAATGCTCAACAACAGATTCCAACTTTATTTCTCTGGCTAGCTAAAGCATAAATCATGGTGCAAGTACAAGCTGCAAATAGCATAATGAGATATAGCTGGTTTATGTACATAGACTGGTATTTTGATGTACTCATATTTATAGCATTACTGTCCTTTTCAACTCTTTTCATTGCTACGCTCAATAACATTCTTCAAATTCGGATCTGAGGGAATGAATTTTTATTGGCAGTCTATGTCTAAAGTTGAGAAATTCACATTGATGCATGGCATCCTATAGAATTTTTGTGTCCTTAATATATTTATAGATATGCTCTGAGCAAAGGAGCAACCGTATTGGCGGTTGATGTTGAAGAGGATGGTGATCCTGAAAATAACCATTTTAAGATCTCAAGACACTCAAACCAGAGAAGAGGTAAAGATGTGCTTTTGCACAATTGTCAGAATGGAAGCCTTTCAGCTATTTCAGGTAAGGTCTTCATGATATTTCTTTCTTTCTTTAGATGTAATAACATATTATCATCATGACTGAATTACATCTATAGTTCATCACATACAGTCTTATGTATTGGATTGTAATAGTTGATCAATGGCCCAACATGTTTGTCAGCATTTCTCAGAACTTTTTCTAACAAACTTGTCTTATTTGTTTAATTGGCACTTTTGAGGTAGTACTGTTGTACCATGCAATGTACATAAATAACTCTGGTAAGTGATTATATAGATGATTCTTTTTTCTTTTGAAAAATGCTACTCATGAATCACAGCATAGCAAAAATGTAAGGCAAACATAAAGTTTTACTGTCATCTATAATGATGCTGGTGTGGCAGTTATTTCACTATATTTTTCCTCTTTGTAATGTAGGAAACAATTGGAATCTGTTTGCATTTCCTTCCGAGTGCAATTTCTCAGGACAGAAATTCAATCTGAGCTTGGTCAAGCTCATCAAGGAAGGAAAGATTGTGGGTCTACCTTCGCAGCAGCAGTAAGATGCTTGATAAATATAACAGACATGCTTTGGACAAGACAGTGAATTTTTCTTAGAAGAGCTGTCACCCTCTTTTCTTGGAACTTCAGTGTATTTACCATGCTTATTAAGTGTATGAAATGCAGGGGTCAATGGATGGTTCTGATAGATGCTGCGAAAGGATGTGCAACTGATCCACCAAATTTAGATGTGTATCCTGCTGATTTTGTTGTCTGTTCGTTCTACAAGGTAATTTATATGCACCTATTATTCGTTTGAAAAACTTGGTCCTACAGATGTCAACTTGCTATCATTTGGTAAACTTGCAGATATTTGGCTATCCAACCGGTCTTGGTGCTCTAATTGTAAAAAATGGTATGCAGCAGACACTTATAACTTTAACTTGGCATGCTAGCTATGTTATATTTTCTCATGCTATAAGCTACATTAAATAGGATAAAATTAATTAAATTACTACCACAATCTTACATAGTATCTGGCAATCCTCCTCTCAATAGTGTGGGAACTTCCTAACGATCTCTTTCATACTTTCCATTTTATGATAGAGGCTGCTAGTTTGCTGAACAAGACATACTTCAGTGGAGGTTTGTGGTTGCCCTGTTCTGTTGTTTTATTTGTTTTATGTATTGGCACTACTTCCATTTTTTAATTGCTTTAACATTCTAGGAACGGTTGCTGCTTCAATTGCTGACATCGACTTTGTTCAAAAAAGAAAGAACATTGAACAAGTTCTTGAGGATGGAACAATTTCATTCTTGAGCATAGCTTCTCTTCGGCATGGTTTAAGATAACTAACTTGCTCAGTATCTCCGCTATGGCACGGTATTTATTAAAGATTGTTTTGGGCCTAATATGTTTTCCTGGCTGTATTTGTAAACACCCTGTTGTTCTCTTGTAGCATACTGCATCTCTCACAACTTACGTGAGAAAGAAAATGCTGGACTTGAAGCACAGCAATGAGAAAAATGTTTGCATAATCTACGGACGACAAGCTTCTAAGGTCTCATAACTGAGTAATTTGTTGTTTTCTTTAAGAATTTTTCTCGCTGTTTTTGCTCTTTCTTTTGTCACCTCTAGAGAATGATCATTAGAGCTAGGCATTATGAGGACAATCATCTAGACTTCTTGCTGAAATATGTTAGCTCCATTCTTTTTCTATGATATATGCTTTAGGTGTCGGATCTGAAGATGGGCCCTACAATCACATTTAACTTGAAAAGAGAAGATGGCACCTGGTTTGGATATCGTGAGGTGGAGAAGCTTGCTTCCTTATCAGGAATTCATCTGCGTGTAAGAGCATAATTGGCTTATTCCTTTTTCTTAGTCTACCGGAGTATCCTTGTGCAATGACCAAACCCATGTCTCATATGATAGATTAGACTCATGACTTGCGAGAATCATGGTTATGGGAGCATGAGAATTAAGTATTCTAGTGCAACATCAACACTTCTATATTTTCTAACGAAGTACCACACGGTATTATTTGATGTGTGATAATTGTGGGTGATGGATGTGGGATTGCTTACCTTGAACAAATCTATGTATGTCTGACTTTATCCAACAGTCGTATGTTCCCACTTCCACAGATTAGGAACTTCTATCCAATGCATAATAGATCATTCAAATTGCTCCCCTGCACTTTGGGTCTTGGTTGATTTTTTTCCGCCTTCTGTTCTGCAGACGGGCTGCTTCTGTAACCCTGGTGCTTGTGCTAAGTATCTTGGCTTGTCGCACTCAGATCTAGTTTCTAATTTGAGGTACATTCCTTATCTGGTTAATACAACAACGGCATATATTATTAAATGTTTAACACATAAATAAAGTAAATGTGTCCCTACTTGTCAGGCTGGGCATGTCTGCTGGGATGATAATGACATAATAAATGGAGAACCAACTGGTGCTGTTAGGATATCATTTGGGTATATGACCACTTATGAAGATGCAGAGGTGTGTTAATATTTTCCATTTGCAGCCTATAATTCTTCTGAATTGGCAAACTAACACAATATTATATCTAAGCAGTTATCACTAATCTCATAACTTTGTTCTTTGCTAGAAATTTCTGAAGTTCCTGCAGTCTTCTTTTGTGTCCAAACAAATAGCATTCAACAATGGGTACATGTTGAATATGAACACCCGTAACTTAGTAGGTAATTGCTTTATAGTATGAAATGAGTTATGCATTGTTTATCTGTTGGTATGCATTTAGCAGTATAGTTCAATTTTAATTGCAGACAATTGGAATCAGCAAGTCACTCCAGATGTTCGCTTAAAATACATAATTATTTATCCTGTGAAATCTTGCCGAGGATTTAGTGTGCAGAGTTGGCCGCTGACCACCGGTGGTATGTGTGACTGTAGCATGATTTATGTTTCATGTGTAGCTTTGGCTACAGTAATTTTGGTGACTGTATACAGGTATTTCATAAATTATGTTGTTTTTTTTACTTAGGTTTTAATATGATAGAGAGTGGCTCCTCCAAGGATCAGGTGGTGAAATTTTGACACAAAAAAAGGTAACTGAATAATACTGCTTTGTCTATAAATTTCAAGTATTGCCTCAATGCTCTCACGAAAAATTAAAGCGCAAATTTAAAAGCAAACCTATTGTAACTACTGCTACTTGTGCATATTAGTTATGGGGAGAGCCTAAAAAGCATATGCAGTTTTGTTTTATTATTGCTGCGGACTTTATTTATTTATTAGATACCTTATCCATCCAGGTAAATAGATAAACATAGGTACGTAAAGTGAAGACAGACTGCACCCTAGACATGGACAGGGCAACAGAAAATCATTTCTAACCAAACTTAAGTAGAACTGCATACTTTTCTATAGTCCGCTCAAAATTATTTAGCTAATCTGTCTTCAGGATTTCTTTCTAATCTAGTTGAGTTTCATATCTTCAGGTGCCAGAGTTGGGCTCTATCTCTACATCGATCGACCTGGAACTTGGGAAACTCTTCATAGAGTCACCGAGCGCAAGGATAAATTGCAAATTTCTCTTCTAGCAAAATTTGACTCATCTAACTGCAGAAGTAGATGTATATGGCCAAGGTATGCATGTATGATCAGATACATGTCCAGCTATTCTACAGCTAAACTAGTCTTCACAACTGTCCGTTCCACCATGTTCTTTTCTTCCCAGCCTTCCTATCAAGCTCTTTATGCTTGGATTAAAAGAATGTCTGCCAAGTAAAAGTGGTTCGGGCATTGGGTGGGTGGGTGTGTGGTGGGGGAAGAGGGGTGGTTCTACACCATTGGTCTTGGATTTATTTAGGTTGATTTGTTTGGTGATGTTCTGCCGAGTTTTACAGCTAGCTTCAGATTTAGAAATGATCACCAATGATGAGTCCTGGCAAATTGCTTCAGGTATGAGGTACAAAGCTATGATGACAAGGTAAACACATGGTTCAGTGAAGCTATTGGAGTCCTTGTACCTTTGTGAGGTGCTCAAGCTCCAAGAACGTTCCTGCACATTGACTGGTAGGAAAGATCTTTATGTAGGGATCTCGAAGCAAACTTAGTTTTGTCAACGAAGGGCAACTGCTACTAATATCTGAGAGAGTGTATCTGATCTCAACAGACGGCTTAGTTCAAGTATGCAATTTTTGCTCTTTTTTTCTTATGTTCCCAATTTATTACAAAAGGGCCAAAAAAGGCATCTAATATTATAGAACTGACTGGATAGCTCCTGCAATGCTGACTGGTTGTCATAGTCAGTACACAATGTACAGTCTTTGGACAACCTGATATGGGGAACTCACTCTGTAGATAAACACTTTCCAGGAAATAGCAATGGTAAGCAACAGGTGCCTGTGGGACGCAATGAGATTTCGTCCCAACATTGTTATCTCTGGGTCGACGCCATACAATGAAGACAACTGGAAAAGGCTATACATTGGGAGGCCTATTTACTGTTAAGTGTTCTTTTCCTCTCAGACCCCATTGTTAGAAGAGATCTGATAATTTTGCTGATCACAGTTGAAGTGCATTGCATACCTTAGAGTGACCAAATAGCAAATCACAAAAATACTAAGCTCCCTCATTAATAAATCCTGAGACTAGCCATTCTCTGTGTTGAAGTTGTATTTCTTCTTTGCCTATGATAGCGTTCTTTGTAATTTTAACTTGCTTCTCTCTTAGCTTTCTCTAAAAAAGAAAGACTAGGCACTCAGACATATTTGCACTGTTTGCTAATTGCTAAATTACTCATTTGTTTGTCGGATGGTTCGTGCGCAGGCCATGGAGGATGCAACCGCTGCCAGATGATCAACTACATCAGAACTCAGGGCAGGTGATCAAGTCAAAACGAACTACATGGCAACTTTAGCCTCGTACAGACGAGAAAAGGTGAGTTGCTGCACGTCAGTTGCCGGTATTGTGTTTTCGTTAGTGATCTAACTTTTATATGTAACCAGGGCAAGATTTTGTGTTTGGTGTCATGTTTAAAACTATGAAGACCGCGTAGGATGACATGAGATCGATCTCGGAGAGGTGGGCTCCAAGTAGGACAAGAAGTGCACCCATCCACAGAGTGATTTTGATGCAACAGATACGGACTCAGCAGTACATCAGAAGATACTTGGCAGCTGTTGTTACATACAGTAAATGTGGGCCCTAAAAAGATTTCCAATACATCAAATGTAGTTTGTGTGATAGTTTTGCCATTGTATGTGTAGTTTTGTGAAATTTACTCTAGAATGGATATAGAACATACTTTTTTACAAGTGCACTGTGTGTAATAGTTTTCCATGGGGACTGTAATAGTTTTTTACGTGCATGTATGTATATATTTTTACACGTAGGACTGTTTTTCAGACCGAAACGAGAAACGGAAGGAAATGGAAAATGTGTAGTCAGGGGTGGTATCTGATTTCAGAATTCCTCAGCACTGCTGTTTCTAAGCCATTCACAGACAAGCGTCAGCAGTGAGCAGTGCTTGCACAAACATGGTACGCTGCTGAAGCATGCATAAATCTAAGATCATGAGGTCATGAAAATTCCAGAAGCTCGAACTTTTTGGAACAGCAAATGATACTCAAGAACAAGAGATTAAAGCTACTGTGACCCCTCATCGTTGCTCAGTGTGAGTCCTCACGTCAACACTGTTATGTGAAGAATCACGTACGCGTACTGGTACACCTCAAGGATTTGCAACGATGATGATTTATGAGCAGTCAAAGCTTCAACTATGTGTATAGGGCAGAGAGAAAGAGCACAAGAAAGGACAGCCAATAAAGTTTCTAGCGGGCTAGCAGCTATATACTCTCTGCCACATTAGTAGATCAACATGTACACGAAACAGGTGGAGAGAAAGCAAAAGTTTGGTGACATCTATATGGTGAGGTAAGAAAAAAATACAGCATTATCCAGATCAACTTTGATGAGCTTCAGAAGTTGACTTTATTTATAACATTTGGACTGCGAAACTCTGCCTTATATCAGCTTTCTCCTCTTTCAAGTTTCCTCTACATGGAACAAGTTTTCTCTAATAAGTTTCCTGCGTTTAGAGCCATGATCTGAGCATCAGTTAAATGTACAATGAGTTTAATAATAAGTAGCGTGATATGCCATGACAACAAAAAGAGCTGCAGGAACAAAATTTTTATGTGTGCGCCAATAGTCAATAGGAAAGGACTGAATTGGGAGGGTAGGCTTCTCATCAGATAAAACCTTCAACAACCTTTCCTCGAATGGAGTTGCATGCCAGCTGATCTTTTGATCCTAATAACAGTAATATTCTAGGATAAGTAGCCGCATTATAACCGCACGTTAATGAAAGCATTGGATTAGATCTAAATGAACAATGCATTACCTCCCTTTACTTGGTGGTTTGTGTTTGGAATACCATGCCATCCCATGCCTTGAAGCAACCTGAAGTAAGGTGATTGCTGCGAACATCACCAGTTCACTACCAGTAGCCGTTAAGACAGTGACTCTCTGTTGACAAGTGTGTTTCATTCATGCAATTGATCTCAGAGTGGAGTTTGCCATCAGCTTGATTCTCACCGTTGCGGATGAAGGTTTCGAGCCAGGCAGATGTCAGACTCACACTGCACATGCTTTCACTAAATTGGGTTCGATGTAGGCTCATCTACCATCCACTAAGTTTGGCGGCGGACAAATCTGACACTGGCCGCCGCTCCTAGAGAGAGTGTTTCTTATTTCTTGGTCATGAATCATTAACGGGAAAATAGAATGGTAGAGATTAGGGCGAATCCCACACTCAAGCCAATGCGGCAATTTGAAGAGATCTAGACTGTAGAGCTTCGTGATAGAATATGCCCTCCCGAATTTCTCCGATTAGGAAGCACTGGGAGGGCCAAAAAGTGTGGCAAGAAGGCTTCTATCGATGTTCCACAGCGTGAAGTTGTTTTCAATGGATTTCCAGAGACAGGATGACGAGACTGTTTGTGGGTCCCTCACACGCATGTTTTAGACATAGAAGACCCTTTATGTGGAGTATAAATTGTTCCAGTGGTCTGCATGTCGTCCTGAGAATACCAAAGGAGTTGGGAGGCAACAGGGTTTTGATCACTGCAATCAGGGCAACCGGTTTTTGATGCTCCAAAAATGGGGACTGCTCTTGGAAAGCGATTGAGGAAACTAATTCAACCCTAGAAGATGTTCAGTATCTTCAATGTTAAGTTCAGGCATCAAAGTATGATCCTCCTCACATTGAAGCTGCAAGTTTGACATGAGGCATCGATATATTAACTCCATTTACGATAATGTCGAAAGATTTTTGACACTTGAAACTTAGGGCAGTTATTACCCTTCAGACGAATTTCAAATTAGATGATGATGTTCCTCCCATTGCACGTGTTGGTGGGCATGTCATCACACTGCATGTCCAAAAAGAAGTATGAGAGAATGAAACTACTAAGAAAATGATTCATAGATGCATTCCCCACCTCCATTAGATCATTGTCCAAATGTTAATGTGATAGGACACAGTCGAGTTCCGCGTGTTTCAGATATCTGTGCCACATAACTGAGGTAATGGGCCGGGGTAGAGTAAGGCAGCATGAAAATCCAAGGAGACTAGATAACGCGTAAGCCTTGAGTACATCTGAACAAGAGTAGTGTAGACGTCACACTCGTGTCCAAGGTTTCGGAAACTACAGACACGGTACGGTCAAACGTGACAAAGAAAGAAATGAATGCAGACAGATATAGAGCAGGTAAGGCCAATACCATATACGCGAAATTAAACGAATGTAAAAGAAGGAAAAGAAGGAATTGGGACACAACAGCGAGTAGGTCTCGTGCAGCATGCGAAGTTAGATCGGGGACACACACACACACACACACAGACAACAGAGTCAAGAGCAAATCAGTCCAAACGGCTACCCTGGAGTAGTTAGATAAAACGAAGATGGCACATACAGAATAAAAATCACTGAGAACATGCAATAGCCACCGTTACACACAATGCTCGCACAACGATCCCATCCCACTTGAAAGAAAAGGGAGGAAAACAGCAGGACGCACGAGATGGTATGCATACCCGCCCACCTAAGCGCCGCGTCTAGCCCGCACTGCATCAGCCAAATCCGCATGCGACCCGCAACGCTCGCAGACCGAACATATACACACAGCACCTGCACTAATGGGCGAGCACGGGCGGAAGCGGACCACAAAGTCGCAATCCGAGTAGTTCCAAACTATACCAGACACTGAGATGACAGCGAGGGACTGACTACCTTTCTCTCATCATCCGAGTATGTCGAGAGACAGCTCCCAGCGCAGACCCGTTGGGCACGAGCGGATCCGACACATGAATACACCACGATATAACGACACCGCCTCGATCCCGAAGGACGAACCGATCAGATCTAACCGTGCGAGGCTGTCGAACGGAAGCACGGGACAGGCTCGTACTCTGAGACGGCCAGAAGCGGAGGCGTGATCGGGCCTGGGGCCGAGGACGGGGCGGGGGCAGGGGCGGAGGGCGGAAGCGGAGAATGCAGAGAGGAAGTAGCCGATGAGGATGGCGTCGTGAGGAACTGCCACACCGCCCTACGCGATCGCGTTCAGTGGACCGGCATATCGAGGACCGCAGCGAAGGCGAGCGGCTCGGCCTGGGGCTAGGTGTTCGCGCTTCGGCTCTCGTTCGGGAGGAGGGAAGGGGAGGAGAGGCGTTTGAATGGAGGGGAGGAAAAGAGCGTGGGAGGATTGAAGCTCAGCGGGGCAGGGAGACAAGGTAGTTATATGATAGGGACCCTCAACTCTGTGGAATTTCGGCCCGATTGTTTGTGCAGAGCTGTGGATAGGGGTCTTTCAGCCTACTTCTGTTTCTGGGATGGATTGATAATCGCAGCTTGTTTTCTGTTAGATAGGCTCTGTCTATACACTTGGCCTACAGATAAGATGAGGTTGGCAGGGTAAGTGCTCTCGTTCCTTTTTAAAGAGAGAATACTCTTTGCGCGCTCTCCGATACCTTATGTGTCATGACAAATAAAAGCATCAAATCTCATATATAAACAATGTAAAGTAATGTCATATTATCACCTACTCCATCGTCATCTATCTAAGACGTAGTTACCTCCCGCCTCAATACCTCAAGGCAGACATGCAGATTTACTCAAATACATAAGTCTTATATACCATAAAGAAGCAGAAATTGCTTGACATACCACACCTACTCGAGCTCACGTCACCATCACTATCTAAGACGATATTGTACCTCAGCTCATACACCAGGTAGCACAATGCAGATTTACTCAAATAACCCCTATGTTTACTGATTTAATCTCACGCGGATCACCTGTTTGATCATCACGGCGCTCACACAACCGACGACGGTCTCCCCTTGCGATCACCGCGGAGCTTCCCCGCGTCGCCCGCGTCCACCTCGCCACCTCGGCACCAGTTACAATAGCAATCACGAATGAAGCCCGTGCTATGCGCGCAGCTGGTCACGCGCTCATAACACGTCCCAACTCAGGAGCGAGTCGCTTACACAGGCATACAGCCTCTGTAGTCCACGATTAGATGCCAGGCATGCTCGCCTATGGTTA
>JAGXJF010004111.1:0-134100 GCA_019208055.1 Stipa capillata
GGCTTCACCGTCTTGGGAACGACGTTGGGACCGAATTGAGTGGGCATGAAGTAGTGGCGAAGTTTTCGGGAGGCCATGATCAGTGCGTATGCCAGCTTCTCGAGCTCGGTGTAGCATAGCTTCGCTCCTTGTAATGACTCGGAGACATAGTAGACCGGGTTCTGGGTCCGGGCCTGCTCTCTGACTAGGACGGCGCTGACAGCCGAGGCTGTTGCGGCGAGATACAGCAGAAGGACATCCCCGGGGACGGGGCTTTGGAGCAGAGGAGGCGAGGCAAGGTACTGCTTGAGGTTTTCGAAGGCGAGCTGGCACTCCTCCGTCCATTCGAATTTCCCGGAGCCCCTCAAGGCTTTGAAGAACGGGAGCCCCTTCTCGGCGGAGCGAGACACGAACCTTCCCAAGGAGGCGAGACGGCCTGCCAGCTTTTGTACTTGCTTGGTCGTGGCGGGCGGGCTCATGCCGAGGATTGCTTGTATCTTCTTTGGGTTGGCCTCTATTCCCCGCTTGGAGACGAGGAAACCCAGCAGCTTTCCAGCGCGCACGCCGAAGATGCATTTTTCCGGGTTCAGACGCATGTCGGACCTGCGCAAGTTGCAGAAGGTCTCCCGTATGTCGGCCGCGTGCGACTGGGCGAGGGTGCTTTTGATGACGATGTCGTCCACGTATGCCTCGACGTTACGGCGACTTGATCGCGCAAGGTTTTCCGATCAGCCGGGCAAACGTCGCCCCTACGTCCTTGAGGCCGAACTGCATTCGCACGTAACAAAATGTTCCACTCGGGGTGATGAAGCTTGTCTTTTCCTCGTCCTCCTCGGCCATCCACACCTGATGGTACCCTGAGTAGGCGTCTAGGAAGCTCATGAGCTCGCAGCCGGACGTGGCATCCACGAGTTGGTCGATGCGAGGGAGAGGGAAGTCGTCCTTTGGGCACGCCTTGTTAAGGTCGGTGTAGTCGACACACATGCGCCACTGCCCGTTTGCCTTCTTGACAAGGACCGGGTTCGCCAGCCATTCTGGGTGCAGGACCTCGCGAATGACCCCGGCCTTGAGCAGCTTGGCGACTTGTTCGCGGGCGGCGAGCTGTCGGTCGACCGACATTTTCCTTAGCCGCTGCTTGACAGGACGAGCCCCTGGCCTGACTTGCAGCTTGTGCTCGATTATGCTCCAGGGGGACCCCCGGCAGATCTTCAGGTTCCCAGGCGAATATGTCTGTATTTTCTCGCAGGACGAGGAGGAGGGCTTGCTCCACCTCGGCCGGGAGATCGGCCCCGACTAGGACGGCTTTGTGAGGCTCGTCTTCGGATAGCAGGACGGACCGAGTTTCCCATCCGGCCTGGGTTTGGGGATCCACCACCCCGTGGTAGAAGACATGAACTGGTCGGGGGCGAGGTCGATTCCGAGGACTTCGCCTGACGCAGGCGAGGCAGCGCCGCGCGGGGTCAGGGCGCGACATCTCGATCGCCGAGACGACGTCGTGAACACATCTGATGGTTGCAGACTGCTCGATGCGGTGGGACAGGCCTTGGTCACCATGGACCGTTACGACTCCAGTCGGGCGCGGGGATCTTCATGCACAACTAGGCGTGGTGGGGGATTGCCCCGAACTTATTGAGCGCCAGATGCCCGAGGATCACATTGTACTGGTAAGGCATGTCGACGACGTCAAAGAGCACGGGTCTCGGCGTGGGAGAGCCCGTCACTTCGGAACTCTACTGGGAGTTCGATTCGCCTGAGGGCCCTGATCGGCTCACCGCCAAAGCTGAGGAGGGGGATTCCGGGGGGTTGCAAGCATGAACGCGGGATGCCCCATTTCGTCCAAGGCGGAGGCGAACAGGATGTCTGCTGAGCTGCCTCCATCAATGAAGACGCGTCGCACCTCTACCTCGGAGATGAGGGCCGAGATGACCAGGGCGTCGTGGTGTGGGAGGACCACACCCACAGCATCCTCTGGGCCGAACATGGTCAGGGTGCTTGTCCAGGCGGGGAGCTCGGTCGGCGGGTACGCGCCGATAGTGTTGGACCCGGTGAACGTATTCCTTGCGCTGGCGCTTCGACGGGAAAGTGCAGGCACTCCCGCCGGTAATTGTGTGGACGTCACGACGCGGTCCATGGCCGCCGGGAGGGGAGCCACGCCGGGGAGGTGGTGGAGGAAGCTCAAGCAGGTCCTCGCCCCGTGGTTCTTGGATACGCCGCTCGCCCTCCACCCGGGGCGGGGGGGCGTCGCCTCGCGCTCGGGCGACGACTTCGCATTCGTCTGTGGAATGCGAGCAGAGCTTGTGAAGCTCGCAGTACTTTCGTCGGGGCCCTCTTGGGCGGGGGTGGCTCTCGTGGGCGAGGACCCGGGGCTCCTCGGCCTGGCCCCGGTCGAGCGTAGGGCTCCCTTCCGTGGCGGCGCGGGGGCTCGCGAGGCGGGGAGCGGGCGATCTGCCGCCTTTGACTTTCTCGCGGTCGTCCTTCGTCTGATACGTGATGTACCTCGTGGCGCCTCGGACGTCGCCGCTCGGCCTCAGTCTTCTCGCTCCCCAGGTACGCCTGCGACGCTCTGGCCTCTTCCCTTCGCAGAATCTGCCCTTCTTCAACTCTGGCGTACACCTCCATGATGTCGTACAGCTGCTCGACGCGGGAAGGGCGCTTCCTCTCAAGTTTGTCGGCCAGGGCCTCGTTGTTGATGCCTCGCCGCGCCGCCTCGCAGATTGTCTGTTCGGCGACCCCCTTCACCTGGCATTGGACCTCGAAAAAGCGGCGCTGGAAAGCACGGATGGTCTCGCCCGGTCGCTGCCTGAGGTTGCTGAGGTCCGTCGAGGTCATCTCCTTGTTTCGGCACCCCTGGAAATGCCCGTGTAACTTGTCCCGGAGTTGTTCCCACGAGTAGATTGTACGAGGCTCCAGGCCGAGGTACCATGCCTGAGCGATGCGGTGAGGGCGAGGAGCAGGCTTTTCACCATGATGGCCTCGCCGCCGCCGGAGGCCATCACGGCCGCCTCGTACACCCTTGTGTATAGGACCGGATCCGTCGTGCCCGCGTACTTCGGGAGGTCGGCGGGACGGAACTTAGGCGGAAACGGGACCGCCATGAGCCCTGGGCTCAGCGGGCTCGCCAAGCTTGTGAGGTCGACGACCTCGACGCGCCTCGTTCGCTCCTGCTCCTCGTGCGCTTTGCCTGGGCGCTGTGTACTTGCGCCTGGGCCTGCATTGCCGTCGTGCGTTGTATCTCGAGCGACCTGCTGGTTCCGAAGCACGGTCGTCCTGAGGCGCGCCGCCTCGTGGTCCGCCTCGCCCATGTATGCGGCCGCCCGGGCCCGTGCTGCGTCCAGATCCTTGAGGAGGGACTCGGCCGCCGAGGAGGGGGCGAGGACCTCCGCTCGGGCGGCAGCCTGGTCGGCGGCCAGCTGACGACGCAGTCCCTCCGCGGCGGAAACCTCCGGCGGGGGCGGTGGGGTCGCCAGAGCGCGCGTGGCTTCGAGCTGGGCTCGATAGAGGTCGGCCATCTGCTGAGACTGAGAGTTCGCTTTTAGGGCTTCCAGCTCCGCTGCCTGGAGGCGCGCCTGCAACGCCGCCGAGTTTCTTGCCGCTTCGTCGAGCCTGTCGGCGCAGGTCCTCCACCCTCATCTGCCAGGGTCCGCCCGCCCGAGGCCCCCGCCGGGGGCGGCACCCGTGCCTCGGAGGGTGGGACGGCAGCCTGTGACCCGCCGTCGGCCGCGACTCCGGAGGTGAGCTCGCCCGGACGATCGGGACCGGCCCGGGGCGGCCCTTGCTGTTTCCACGTTCGTTTCGCCCTCGGCCACGGGGGAAGGGAGCTGGACCCCGCGCTGCCGCTCATCGCCTCCTTCCGCCTAGTCATGGTCGCGCCCTTCTTCGGTCGAGGCGGCATGATGGAGACCCGCTTCAAGAAGTACTTCGTCCC
The DNA here is from genome assembly GCA_019208055.1 of Stipa capillata. Classification (NCBI taxonomy): domain Eukaryota; kingdom Viridiplantae; phylum Streptophyta; class Magnoliopsida; order Poales; family Poaceae; genus Stipa; species Stipa capillata. The sequence goes on from JAGXJF010004111.1 coordinate 3,905, forward strand.
CTTCGTCCCCACGGTCGGCGCCAACTGTCGGCGAGATGTCTCTCGGACAGTAAGTTTGGGCACCCCGGGTCGGGAGACCGAGGTGCTAGGGGGAGACTTGGGGAACGAAGCCAAATATCCACGGGGCCTTTACCCAGCTACCGCCGAAGACAGAAAGGGATTTTGGTGAATGCGTAGTGGAAGTGTGTTTTTCTCTCTTCATATGGGGTGCCAACTTGCCCTTATATAGGCAAAACTGGCTTACAAGTGTAAATACATTGCTACCCCCTAAAAGGTTACAGTCTTTTTCTAGCCTGTGTCACCGTACGTCGGCCGAATATGTACTCTCCACCTCGTCGCTACCTACTATATGCGCCGGCATATTCCTAGATTCGCCTCGCCGGTATGGCCCGTCTCCGCCCTTGCCGTCCTCTGTGCCTGCGCGTCGTCCGTGCTGGACGAACTCGCCTCTCCTTCCTTCTCGTCCTAGCCGAGGTGCCCTCTCACCTCGTCCGTGGCGGCCGACTTACTCCCTGCTCCTATACCTACATCGCCTTACCGGGACGACTTCGCACCGTCCAAAGCCCATCGAAGATCCTTGTAGAACATAGTACTTGTTAAACATAATACGTACAAAAGGGGGGGTACCTCGGCCTGAGGGCTTAGCTGGACTCCCCCAACAGAGGGCATTACTACATGCCGCTTCTTGTTGGACGGATCGGTAATGTAGAAGACTTGATGAACTAGTTGACTGAGGATGAAAGGCTCGTTTTGTACGCGACACGTTCAAGGTTCACGGTGGTATGTCCTTTGTCATCAGGTATGACTTGTTTCTTATTGACCCATCGGCAACGGAACAGCGCGATTTTCAAATTTTCGCCGTAGTCAAGCTCTCAAATCTCATCTATATACCCGTACTACTGTTGCTTGTTGCCATATGTTTCGAGAGCTTCAACACAGACACCACTATTCTGCACCGTGCTTTTCATATCTTGTTCTTTTATGTAAAACATGTACCCATTGATTTGGTACCCTTTCCATGTGATGACCGACCATGCTGGGCCTCTAGCTAAATATGACAATGCACCAGTTGATGGGAGTACACGGAATCGCTCTTTGAACCATTCATTGAACTCTGCATTGTGACGTTTTATGATCCAGTCATCTGCACGAGTCGGATTTTGTTGACGTAGAATGTCCTTATGTTCATTCATATATGGTGAAACAATGGCCATGTGCTGCAAAATAGTGAAATAGGCCTGAGCATACTCAATTTGGACATGATCGATCACTTTCCTTCCAATGGTCCCTACACCGAGCAGCCTTCCCTTATGGCGAGATCGAGGCACGCCTACTGGTTGAAGATGGGAGATGTAATTAACACAAAACTCAATGACCTCTTCTGTTGCGTAGCCTTCGATGATACTGCCCTCAGGGTGAGATCGATTCCGAACATAGTGCTTCAGAATTCCCATGTAACGTTCAAATGGGTACATGCTGCGAAGAAACACAGGGCCGCACATCCTTACTTCGTGCACTAGGTGGACTATGAGATGAACCATGACATCAAAGAACGATCGAGGGAAAAACATCTTGAGCTCGCATAGAGTCTTCACAACCCCCATCTTGCAGACCATGTAGTTCATCGAGGCTAATGACCTTCTTCCAAAGTATGTTAAAGAAACCACATATTTCAGCCACACCAAAAAATAGCATGCAAATCAGTACCTGTCGGTATTCAGCTGGAGAAGAGTGCTTGATCCTAGTACAAGCTAAACTCCAAAGGAAGAGCACACTCCTCGAGCTTTCAGAACAGCTGAATTCAATTAGTCTAGCACATGCATCATAAAGAGGAATGGATTAGAGATAACTAAGAAAAGATATACATCCCTAAACAATACAAACAGGCTTGTGAGACACTATACTGTAATAGAGCTCACCAAGAAGCAGCCACTTAATAAAATTATGAAAATCTTCCCTATTACAACAAAAAGAGCCCAAACAGATTCGACATCAAGTTTTCTCTTTTCGGAGCTAGATCTCAAAATAGCCATAGCCCAGTTGACCTCTTCCCGAGAACGATAAAAAGTAGGCCCCTTACATGACAGACAATCAACGAAAGTAGCTTTTCAACTTTCAAGGCCACCGGAGCAAACTAGTTTTTTTTATTTTAGATGGACAGGTATACATTTGTTAGAATCATCAGTTAGAAGATTACATCATATAAATTAGGATGATAACATTGACAACATGCATTTACATTATACAGGAATACACTGGATTATCAGCTTCGGCCATTATGGCCCAGAACTTCACCATTGGGCTACGGATCATGATAATAGAGAAGCTTATTGGTTCACACAAGAGATCCAGTTTTAAAGCCATATAACCAGATTGAAACCATTTTTTTTGAATTAGGACCTTTACATGGTGCAAATATGGAATTCCAGAAATTAAAATATGACCACCTGGCTCACTAATAGTTACAGGAGTAAAAAAAGAGGCTTCTTACAAGAATTTGTTTGGACTTATACACCAATGTCCAAGGTTGCGGATGGGGTGGAGACAACAGGGACGAGGTGAGGTAGAACGGGAATGACGATGGCGGCGACGCCCATGAAAGGCGGAGGGGCTGGTGGGGGTGTGCGACATCGGCGATGACATTAAGCTACAGTGCAGCGACAGCTCCAGGGTTGGCCTGGAGCTAGGGTAGAGCATGCGAGCAGCGGGGGAGAGGACAGGAGGGAGGAAGAGGGAGCGGGGATTACCGGAGATGGAGGAGAGGGTCAATCCTTGGCATTCTCCCGGTGATGTGGCGGCCCTGTGGGGAAGGAAGTAGTGCGGTGGCGCTATGGGGAGGAGGCAGCGTAGCGTGGTGGCTGGATGGGGAGTCGGCGGTGCGGCGGCCGCTGTACGGGAGGAGGCTACACAACGGCGCTGTGTGGAGGAGGCAGAGCGGCGCGATGGCTGTACAGGGAGGCAGGAGGCGGTGCGGCGGGCATGGGGAGGAGGCGGCACTGTAGGCTGGGAGGAGGACTTGTGCCGGCACTGGGGTTGAGAGATTGATCGCGATGGATGGGGAATTGGGTTAGTGTTGTTGGTTTTTTTTTGGAGGCGGTATCGGGTTGGGGGTGAGGAATTGGGGGAGCGGTAATATTTCCCACACGAACATGACTTTAGCACTGATCTTTTCGTCCTCCCGCCCTACGAAACCCCCGGCAGGGAATATGCCCTGCATAACTCATGCCGGTAGGCAACGTGCCTCTGAAAGTAGACCAGATTCCCGGCACACAGGTGCCCCCATTTTTCTAGTTATCTAGGCAAATGACTTGCCCTTCAATATCTTTACCGGCAGAGAGATCATCCCGGCAGTTAAGTTGCCTCCTTTATCCTACTTTTCCCGGCAGTTTATTGCCCTCAGTCTTGGAACATGGTGTAGTGATTTGGAACCAGCAAAGCGCTTTGAGAGTGAAAAGCGCCTGTTTCTACTTTTATTTGATGGCACCAAAAATGTATTGAAGGCTCCAGGCAAAGAATGAAATCGTGATCTCAGCATTCCTAATGTCCTTATCTAGTGGATAGAATGTAACAACCCATCAGAAACTGGATCAGCATAGCGTTCAGCTTGTAAACTGTTACAATACATATTATACATATGGCTTAACTATTCAGAGGGGCAATAACAAAGTACGAAAAAAGGGCAAGGTTAGTGCAAACATGGCAACAACTAAAAGGGAGAATATCCAACTGTTCGTGTACGAAGCCATCAATAATAAGTTTGTGCACTTAATTTCATCAATATATAAAAATGTTGTCCTCAAACACAGGGCAACAAAGCCGTTAAGCAAATGAGCATAGCAAATACAAGAATAAAGTCTGATGTCCAAAGGATCCACACAAAAAAAGGAATACTCCATTTGCCTTGTGAAAAAATAACTAACCACTTCCACATTTATCTACTTATAGTTAATTTTATAATGGTATTTATTATCACTTCTCAGGCTGCAAAAGGTAATTTCCACTTATTAAGATGTTTTGTTAGGCTTTCTCATACAAAATGATTTTGCATGCAACCCTGTTATCTTCTATAGAACGTTATATTATATTTATAAAGTTAGAGCTATTTAGTTTATGCAATTGCTTGAGATCCCAACACATTCAATTAACTCCTTAATACAGAAGAATGCCCTTAGCTATCCATCAATTATGTGGTGCTCTAGCTCTCTATAAGACATACTGTGATACTTATGTTCATTCTCAAATAGATAAAGCAAAACAACAAGTTACATAGTATAGTTCTAGATTTATTATCGCCTCTCCAAGTCGTCCAAGTGCTCCCGACATACCACCAGATATTGTAGAGAAGATGGCATACCATATCTGTGTATCCATTAAATAGACCTACAAGAATAGAAGGCATTGCAAGAGCACTCAAGATTAAGTACATGATTTCAAAACAAAGGAGAAGAATGAAACTACTTCTCAGCTAATATGTTAAGTTAGATAAGCACTGCACTATTCTAGTAAGGTGGATAAACACATACCAAGAGAACAGGGCCCAGAGCGATAGGATAGCACCAATATTATATGACGCTGAAAGGCAACATATATTATTAAGAAAAAAGGTTTCCTCAATGAAGATCCACCAAAAGGCATTAAAATTACCATTTGGAAAGAATTCATGCCACTCATAACGAATATTATGAAAACTCATTATGTCCTTTGTTGGCTTTATCAGAGGCTTTATCTGTAAATCCAAATGAATTCTAGATCAATCTCATCAAAGCATGTTTGCAAAATATCCAAGTGTAGAACTTAAGTGGACAACGTAACTGAAGGAAAATTTGGAGCATAGCAGCAAAATCTAAAATAGTGCGTACCTTTTCAGTTAAATAGAAGAAAAAGAGCTTTTCCACAAAAGAAAGCAGTGACAGGAAAAATATTAGAACAGAGTAACTTGCTTAAAAAGTGTACCTTGGCTTTCATGCATCCCACGGGCAACAGAATTTCGTTTCCACAATTATTTATGCAATTAGCATAGTAGAACAAGTGTGTAGAGCAAGAACAAGTATGTATTTACAGTAAAGATAAGCTATATAAGTAGATTTAAGAAAAGACAATAGATAAAGAAAAATAGATTGAATTGAATACCTGAGACCACTACAGGAGCAGTCTAAGAATATGCCAGTCCGAGTTCCCTATCCACCTTTGGAACACTGCAAACAGGAAGAGTGCTGCACTAATGATATTAGGAATCAGGTACACCGTCACAGCCATGATATATAGGGGTGGCACTCCTTTCACATGAAACCATTTTTTTCAGATCTTTCAGCGGTAATTTGACTTTAGCTGCGGTGCTGATGTAGAAAAACGGAAGAATCACTGCCCACGCTGCAATAACTATTATCTTAAGAATATTTCTCATGACATCAATGAACTTGCATCTACGATAACCAGGGAAGTCCAGTATAAAGTCTAGAATGCCTGCAATTAAAGAAAGATGAGTTTCATTTTGGCAAGGAATTTGATTTGCACCAGAACCGTCAAAACACCAGAAGGGCTCCAGACTGAACAACATCTCAAGAACATGGCCATTCCTATATTAGCGGGCCTATTCCATCGTAGTGTCCGTCCGCCTCAACATCTATACAAAGAATTACGTATGGACAATATTGAAACTGTACTTTCTAGCAGTATCGCTGCTGTTTTTTTTGCAGCTTTCATGGTTGCCGGAACTATGTGGTATGGGTCAGCAACTACCCCAATTGAATTATTTGGTCCTACTCGTTATCAGTGGGATCAGGGATACTTTCAGCAAGAAATATATTGAAGAGCCAGCGATGGGCTAGCCAAAAATCTTAGTTTATCGGAAGCTTGTGCTAAAATTCTTTCTTTTCTTTCGAAGCCCGAAGCGTCATTGGTTGATCCAGCTCCTCTTGCTACAACCAGTGACCAATAAGCTAGTCCTACTTGTGCGACTGTTGCTGGGCATCATACCTACTAGGAAGCATAGCGAGCGAAGGACAAGAGACAAAAGCAGATGTCAGCGAAACTAGTCATAATACTCCCTACGTCTTGACTACAAGGAGAATGAGAAAAGACCAGTTGCTCTTCCGGTTACTGTGCCTATGGCTGTGGTGCTTTGTGTAGCGATTACTTGTGGCAAGCTGGAAAATAAGTACGGCTTTCAATAGCTAATACGAGTCAGAATGACCAGTGACATCAAGAGGGACAAAGCAAAACTCGCTATAGGCTCCTTAAAATGAGCTAGAACCACGTCAATCGAATTCAAGGAAAAAGGGAAAAATGCTTAGCTTAGTATAGCTCATTTTTTGCGTTAAGCTCATAAGTGATAGGGTCTTTATACTGGACTAGTAACGAGATACTAGAGCTGACTTGGAAAGAGCAGAGGCGGTTTCGAATGTATTAGCGGGGACAAAGCGAGATTAGCTGACAGGAGACAAGTCGAAGAGCTAAGAATAAAAGAAATAAGCAAAGATCCATTCATATAATATTCCCGCCTGTATTGCTGTAGCAAGTTCAGCTTGCTAACTGATAGGGAAGGTGATGAGTGCGGGTCCTCCTTAAGAGAGTTCTGAATGGGAAAGGACAAAGATAAAGGGAAACTAAGGGAAAGGCCTCTTACTAAACTTATAGGGCAAGAGTTGCCAATTTTGATTCAAAGTACGAGGCTATGTGATGATGACATGGCACTCGGGTATCATCAAGGAGGACGAATTCGGCCCTCTGGCCATAGGGCGGGCCGGGCCGACTACTTGGAATCCGACTTCTACACGGGGGGCGCCTCATCGACTTGGAGTACAAGACAGAGATAAACACACATCCAGCAATCTCGGATTTTGTTGTAACCAATTAGGAAACTCCTCTGTAAACCGATCCAGACTCTTGTAACCCTACCTCGGTCGCCTATATAAGACCTGGTAGGGATCCTCCGATCGGTACCATTTTTCTTATTCTTACGCTTACGCACTCGTTCATAGCCCAAGCAACATTAAGATCTATTCTTTAGGGTTGGTGGCACTCGGGATTTAAGCAATATCAGCCACCAAACACAGGACGTAGGGTATTACCTCTCCCTCGAGAGCTTGAACCTGTCTAAACATTGTCTCCCATGTGCACCCATTTGGATCTGCTGTGCTCACGCCGCCCCATATTCAGTATTGCCAGAATAATACTCCGACAGTTGGCGCGCCAGGTAGGGGCTGTGCGCATAGGTCCATCTACACGGGTCCAGATGGGTTCCGTCAAAAACAACGGCGTTTTCGTCCCAGGAAGCGTCATGACATTCGCCTCCCTGAACGTTATTCTGGATCCTGGACAGCTTTTCAATTCAGAAAATTGGTTTTCATCACCAACAAGATCGGCAAGCTTCACCTTTGCTACTCGACAGCCCGTCGGTCAGCAGAGGCTTCGTCAACTTCTTTGCTCGGACTCACCCCTGAATCCGCGCCTTCGGCTCCTCTCCCAAGGGACGAGGCTACGCCGAAATCGGATCTGCTGTTCGCACTCGGGTTCTCACCCGTCGAACAGAGGTCCCGTTGGCGCTATCGATTCTCTCCTCCCCGCCCTCGAGTATGACTCGGACAATTACGAGAGCTCGAGTTGTCACCACCCATCCCGGGAGGTCTTCATGGCCAACCCCGACTCGCTGGACAACGGCGGCGACCGATCAGTCCCCATCGTGGAGCAAACGCCTGCTGAGCTTGAGGCCACTCGGCTCCGTCTCCTCGCCAAGGAGGAGGAGCTAGTTGAGCAGCAGACTAGGCTTGCTCGTCAACACGATGAGCAACTGCGCAACGACGACATGAGAGCTCGAGGATGCCAAGTCCATAACGAATTCCGCATGCGTGAAAGGGACGGGGTTCCAATATTCCCACTTCCTAGTCACAACATCGTCGCTGCCACGATGGCGGCGCGCGCCATTAATGTCCCTGAAGGCACGCCCGGGACATGACGAACTCCGGCGACTCCGCATCCTGTTGGAAGAAACAGCTCTTCAACAGGCCAAAGTCTCTGGGGACCGTGTGGGCTCTTCAGCGAGTGCTAGGAGTCGGTGCTCTCCACCTCCAAGAAGTCCACCAGCCGCAGAGGGTCACCGTGCAAACCTCGACCGTCATCAGCCGGCCGGAGCGGTTCACAACCGACTCGAGCCCAATCGTGACGCACGGGGCACCATAGCCGCACGGAGCCGTGCCCATCGGGACGCGGACAAAAATGCTCACCGAGTTGGGTCGGCCCATAGTCGACTCGGATCGGACCGTGATGCGTGGAACCCTGCTGACACCAGACGGAACGCTCATCGAGGTCCCGAGAGGGATAACCGCAGCAACCGCCACGATGACAGCAGCGCCAGCAGCCGTGGCCGCTCTCCAACCTCCTCTAGCATGGGGTATGCAGGCCCAAAAGCATTTGGCGCCTGCATCTGCAGCGTCATCTTCCCGTCGCGATTCCGAGTCACCGGCATCGACAAATACACGGGCGAAACTCGGCCAGACATCTGGCTGGCCGACTATCACACGGCGTGCAGAACTAATGGTGGCAACGACTACGTTGCGATTCATTACCTGCCACTGTTTCTAGCCGACTCGGCTCGAGCTTGGCTTACCAGCTTACCTCCGGGTTGCATCCAGTCATGGAGTGACCTCAAGACCCTCTTCGTGAATAACTTTCAGGGCACTTACAACAGGCCTGGGAATGCGTGGGATCTCCACAGTTGTACTCAAGAGGCAGACGAAACTCTCCGGGAGTATATTCAGCGCTTCTCCAAGAAGAAGAATTCTCTACCAGAGGTCTGAGAAGGTGATGTCATCACCGCCTTCTCCAAAGGGTGTTCGAAGCACTGACCTCATCCACAAGATAGCGCGCAAGAACCCTCAGACCACGCGCGAACTCTTCGATATCGCCAATAACTTCACCACCGGCGAAGAGGCCGTCCGCAGCGCTACCAAAGACGACAAGGGCAAGAGCAAGGGCAAGGCGTCCGAGTCCCCCAGTCGGGATGCTCACCCTGAGTCGTCCAGAAAGAGGCATCGGAAGCGTAAGGACGGAGATCTCGTTGCTGCGGCCGAGCGCGCCCCACCGCGCCGTCCTCAGCGCACCAACACGACTCTTTGAGGAGATGATGAGTCAGCCGTGTCACTTTCACGGACCCAAATCCAATCACGTGACACGCGACTGCAACCTCTTGAAGAATTTGAACAAGCCTTACGTCCCCAACCGGAACAAAAAAGAGTCTCCTCAGGACGAAGGCGACGAATTCCCAAAAGAGACCGCTTGTCTGATGATTTTCGGCGGACCTAACGGCTACGAGTCCAAGCGTCGCCGGAAGATCACAGATCGGGAAGTCAATGCAGTGGAACCGCCGTGCCCCAGTACCTGCGATGGTCCGAGTCTGTAATTTCTTTCGGCCGCTCGGATCACCCCGACTACATACCTCACCCGGGAAGGTTTCCCCTGGTGGTGGACCCAATCGTCTGCGGCGTCCGCCTCACCAAGGTCCTCATGGATGGAGGGAGTGGTCTGAATATTCTCTACGTCAAGACTCTTGACGACATGAAAATCTCCCGCTCGGAGATCAAACCCACTGGTGCACCTTTCCACGGGGTCGTGCCGGGGAAGATGGCGAGTCCACTCGGGCAGGTCAGCCTGCCCGTCACTTTCGGTACTCCCGACAACTTCCGGACCGAGACCCTCACCTTTGAGGTCATCGACTTCCCGGGATCGTATCACGCTGTCCTAGGGGCGTCCCTGCTATGCCAAATTCAAGGCTGTTCCCAGCTATGTCTACCTGAAGCTCAAGATGTCGGGCCCCCACGGGATAATAATGGTACAAAGCAGTTTTCAGCACGCTTACACGTGTGACCTGGAGAACTGCAACCTCGCCGCGGCTCAAATCGCTGCAGCCGAGCTTGACAACCTCAAGTCGGCCGTGGTTGAGGAAGCACCCCCGGCCAAAAAAGCTTCAGCATCAACATCCTTCCAGTCGGCACGGGACACCAAGTCGATCCAACTCGACCCGGAAGACTCCTCCAAGACGACGCAGATCGGGACTACACTCAGCGACAAATAGGAAGGCGCGCTCGTCGGCTTCCTCCATAACAACTGGGACGTCTTCGCGTGGACATCCTCCGACATGCCCGGAGTTCCGAGGGAGGCTGCCGAGCACTCTCTGAACATTCGGCCGGATGCTAGGCCGGTCAAACAGCGCTTACGCCGCTTCACTGAGGATAGACGTCAAGCAATAGGAGAAGAGTTAGCCAAGCTTCTAGCAGCGGGCTTTATTAAAGAAGTGTATCATCCCGACTAGCTTGCGAACCCAGTTCTTGTTCACAAAAAGAATGGAAAGTAGAGGATGTGCGTTGATTACACTAGCCTTAACAAGGCATGTCCCAAAGATCACTACTGCAAGTTGACCCTTTCCTGAACGTCATTATTGACGGGTATAAGATAGACCGTCAGTGGTAAACAATCCACTGACAGGTGGATTAATACGACCGTCAGTGGAGACATGAGCTTGACTAATTTTACGTGGAAAAAGTAACACTGACGGGCGCAAAATTATGCCCGTCAGTGGTGCTGTTATACCACTAACGGGCGCGAAAATCAGCCCGTCAGCGGTTCTTTTGGCCCACTAAAAGCCCGTCCAAACCCCGCAATGCCCTTCCCTATAAATAGGGATCTAACCCTAACAGGCCCGTCTCCTCTCTCTTCTCTTCTCTCCCTCTCTTCCCCCAACCCCGCCGCCCCCTCTCTCCCACGAATCCCTCTCTTCCCCAGCCCGCCGCTCCCTCCCTCCCCCTCGTCGGCGCCGCGGACCTCCCCTCCGGCCTCCCCTCCCCGCTCCCTCTCTCCCCCTATCCCCCTCCCCTCCCCCGCTCCCTCTCTCCCCCTCTCCCCCTCCCCTCCCCCGCTCCCGCTCCCTCTCTCCCGGATCCAGCAGCGCGTCGGCGCTCCGGTGCGGGGAGCAGCGGGGGGGGCGGCGGGGAGGGCGGCGGCGGATCTGGCGGTGCCGGGGCAGCGGTGCGGGGCAGCGGCGCGGGGGGCGGCACGGGGGGGGCGGCGTGGGGGGCCGGCGGCGGATCTGGCGGTGCCGGGGCAGTGGCGCGGGGCAGCGGTGCGCGACGCGGGAGGCCGGCGGCGGATCTGGCGCCGGGGCAGCGGTGCGGGGGGGCGGCGCGGGGGGGGCAGCGCGGGGCCAGCGGCGCGGGGAGCGGCGGCCAAGGCCGGCGGATCTGGCGGCACCGGGGCAGCGGCGCCGGGAGCAGTGGCGCGGGGGGACGGCGCGTGGGGACGGTGCGGGGCCAGCGGCGCGGGGGCGGCGGCCAGGGCAGCGGCGGATCCAGCGGGCTACCCGGGCCCGGCCCTACTTTTTTTTGTTACCCAGCTCTATCGCCACTGACGGGCATCAATGCCCGTCAGTGGCTTTTTTAGCACCACTGACATCTAATTAGTGACGGGCCCAAATGCCCGTCAGTAGTCGCGTTTTTTGCCCGTCAGTGGTAGGTGATTTTGCAGTAGTGGATCCTTTCACTCTTCCTCGCATCGACCAAGTGATTGATTCCATGGCCGGTTGCGAAATTTTGTGCTTTCTCGACGCTTACTCGGGCTATCATCAGATCAAGATGAAGGAGGATGACGAGATCAAGACATCCTTCATCACTCCTTTCGGGGCTTTCTGCTACATATCCATGCCTTTCGGTCTGAAGAATGCCGGCGCTACATACCAACGGTGCATGCAGCGCTGCCTTCAGTCACAAATTGGCAGGAACGTGCAAGCCTACGTCGACGATGTGGTGATCAAGTCCGAGAAAAAAGAAGACCTCCTAAATGACTTGGAAGAAACCTTCTCCAACCTTAGGAGATTCAGCATGAAGCTCAACCCCGAAAAGTGCGTATTCGGGGTCCCTTCGGGCAAGCTACTCGGTTTTATCATTTCCGAACGGGGAATCGAAGTCAACCGGAGAAGATCGATGCCATCATCAAGATGGGCCCTCCAAGGGGCCTCAAGGATGTTCAACGACTAACAGGGTGCATGGCGGCCCTCAGCCGATTCATCTCCCGACTCGGCGAGAAGGCCCTGCCCCTCTACAAGCTCCTGAAGAAGTCGGACAACTTCACATGGACATCCGAGGCCCAGGATGCCCTGGACGGGCTAAAGAGGCTCCTGACCACGTCTCCAATACTGGCTGCCCCGATGCCCAACGAGCCGCTGCTCCTTTACATCGCGGCGACCACCCAGGTGGTCAGCACAGTTTTGGTCGTCGAACGCCCCGAGCCCGGCCACATCCAGAAGGTTCAGCGCCCGGTCTACTTCATCAGTGAAGTGCTGTCCGAGTCCAAGGCGCGATACCCACAGATACAGAAGATCATCTACGCGGTGTTCATCACATCTCGGAAGTTAGTCCACTATTTCCAAGGGCACCCGATCACGGTGGTCAGTTCCTTCCCGATTTTCGACGTCATCAACAATCGCGACGCCACGGGGAGGATTGCTAAATGGGCAATGGAACTAATGGCATTCGGCATAGTTTACGCCCCCCGCACGGCCATCAAGTCCCAGGCTCTTGCTGACTTTATGGCCGAGTGGACAGAAGTCCAGTCTCCGCCCTCTATCATCGACCTCGAACACTGGACGCTCTACTTCGATGGCTCACTGATGCTCCAGGGAGCGGGGGCTGGCATCGTGCTCATCTCTCCGAAAGGAGAGCGCTTCAAGTATGTGTTGCAGATCCACTTCCCGGCATCTAACAATGTCGCCGAATACGAAGCTTTACTTCACGGACTTCGCATTGCCACTTCACTCGGGATTCGCCGCCTCCTGGCCCGCGGAGACTCCGAACTGGTGGTCCGGCAAGTCATGAAGGACTGGTCATGCAGAGACCCCTCCATGGAAGCTTACTGCCAAGAAGTGCGCAAGCTCGAAGCCAAGTTCGATGGCCTCGAAATTACGCATGTCTTACTCCGAGACAACGAGGCCGCGGATGCACTTGCCAAGCTGGGGTCCAGTCGGGATGTCGTCCCGGCTGGAGTATTCCTCCAGGAGCTGCATACCCCCTCCATCAAGGCAGAGATGACACCCGAGGCCGAAGAACCACAAGTCTAGGAATCCGATGGCGCCCAGCAATCTTCACCAGCGGTCTTAGTCGTCAATCCCGACTGGACTACGCCTTTCCTCGACTACCTCCTGCGAGAGACTCTCCCGTCGGACCCGACAGAAGCGCGGCGCCTCACCCGCCGCGCCAAAGCTTACGTCGTGATTGAAGGCGAGCTCTACAAGAAAAGCACCTCTGGAATCCTCCAGCGATGCATTCCTCAAGACCAAGGATAGCAACTACTACATGATATTCACTCGGGAGTCTGCGGACACCATGCGGCGCCCAAGTCGCTCGTCGAGTAAAGCCTTCAGACAAGGTTTCTACTGGCCGACTGCCATTTTCGGACGCCACCCACATCGTCCGCACTTGTGAAGGATGCCAATACTTTCGCCCGGCAGACACACTTGCCGGCTCAGGCACTCCAACCTATTCCGATCACCTGGCCCTTTGCCGTCTAGGGTCTGGACATGGTGGGCCCTCTCAAGAAGGCTCCCGGGGGCTATACGCACCTTTTCGTCGCAGTCGACAAGTTCACCAAATGGATTGAAGCCAAGCCGGTTGCCACGATAACTGCAGAAAAGGCCGTCGAATTCTTCCGGGACATCGTTTTCCGTTTTCGGCGTCCCCAACAGCATCATCACAGACAACGGCACTCAGTTCACTGGTCGCGCCTTCCTCCGATTTTGCGACAGACTACAACATTGGCCTTAACTTCGCCGCCGTGGCTCACCCACGCACGAACGGGCAGGTTGAGTGGTCCAATGGCCTGATTATGCAAGGCATCAAACCTCGGATCTTCCAGCGCCTGAAGAAGTTCGCGGGCAAATGGGCGCCGAGCTCCCCTCGGTACTCTGGAGCCTGCGAACTACACCAAACCGATCCACCGGCTACACACCTTTCTTCATGGTATACGGTGCCGAGGCCGTCCTCCCGACTGACTTAGAATACGGATCTCCGCGCATCCGCGCCTACAACGAGGCCGAGTCAGAGGAAGCAAGACAAGACACCCTCGATCAGCTTGAAGAAGCACGCGAAGTCGCATTCCTTCGATCGGCAAAGTACCAGCAGGGCTTACGGCGCTACCACAGTCGGCATGTGCGCGGCCGTTCATTCAACGTTGGTGACTTGGTCCTACGCCGAGTCCAATCCAGCAAAGACCAGCACAAACTCTCACCACCCTGGGAGGGTCCGTACGTGATCGCCGAGGCGCTGCGCCCGGGGGCTTACCGACTGAAGGACAGCGACGGCAACATCTTCACCAACGCATGGAACATCGAACAGCTACGTCGCTTCTATGCTTAAACTTTTTATTCCGACAGCTCAGATATATGAATACACTTTTCTCTTTCGCTCCACATGAAACAAGTTTTGCAGTCCCCGAGTGACCTACTATGCACGCCAATGGCTAACGCATAGCGGACACTCGGTGATCACACCATCTGGGTGTACTCAGGTGCACTCGGGTTTCTTCATGTACGCAAACCATTCTAGTACTGTGTGTAATCCGACGCTAACTCTTTGACTCCGATCGCCGGTTTACGCCACAACCTTATGCTACACGGGACAACAGCCCACGGCTAATCTCTGCAAAGGAGGCTACAACGGGTCGGCAAGAGCAAAAACGAAAGATCCACATACACACGAACGAATCTTTTTGCGAAGGAAAATTGACAAACCTAATCAAACGCATAATTAAAGATCACTCGAAATTCCCGAGTGCTTTACATGCAAAAGTTCATTACCAAAAACACTCGATCCCCTCGAGCAGTTCACATACAACTGTCTTTTTTACAGGCCGGTGCGGTCCATAAGGGAGTTCGCCGTGGTCTCGACGATGTTCATCATCTCCGGAATATCCTCGTCTGAACGTCAGCGGCGTACCCCTCCCCGATCGCCTGCATATCAAGCAGCGGGTAATGGGACCTCGCCACTGCCAGGGCCACCACGGCTCCCGACCGCGAAGCCTCCGCCTCCAACTTCTTCACCTGGTCGGGCGCCTGCCGAAGGCGCTCCGTGACCGCTTCCATGGAGTCTGGGGCCGTTCTTCCTCCCAAATGGCGCCGCAAGCCGTCCGACCCGCCGCCTGCAATGACTCGGCCAACTCGCGGGCTTTCCTGAGGCGAGCTTGAAAACGCTACAAAGGCAGAACAAGAGCATGAGCAAAACAACCAATGGGCCCCTGACCAACTAAAAAGTCCGAGTCAAAGGCTTACCGATCTCGGAGTCCGCAGCTCTCTTGTCTGTCCGCCTCAGCAGCCTCCAGAGAGTCAGCGGCCCTCTTGTTCACCATTTCAGCTGCCTCCAGAGCCCGCCTCAGGCTGCCATCCATGGCGGCAACCTCGTTCTCCAGATGCTCCACGCGGGTCTTCTCCGCCACGAGCATCTCCTGGAGCTTGGAGGCCCTGTCCTCAACGGAGTCGAGCTCCCGGACACGAGCCTTTCATCCCTTCAAGCTCCGCCCTGAGCTTCGCGGCCTCATCTTCAGTGGCTGCAGAAGACAACGCATCAGCACGCCAAGAGGCGAAAAACAACCGAAGCAACTCGGACTCCTCACCTTTGGTTCGGGCGATCTCCTGGGAAAAGGCCCGCCTGCAGGACAGTAATTTCAGCCCCCGCGCTTGCGGGCCACGGCTTCCTCCCGCACTGGCGGCTCGCAGCCAGGTTATCCCACTCGACCTTGCGAAGGTCGAGTCGGTGAAGAACTGGCAGCCGATCCTGAAGGAAAGCGGTCTTGTCTTGCGACTGTCGATTCAGTTTCTGCAAAGAAGAAACCACAGAAATCAAGCCACCCTGAAAAATTAGCAAGACCCTCCACTCGGTCCCACGGACCCAGGGAGCTCAGGGGCTACACCCTCTGGGTGCATTCATGCACCCAGAGTCAAGTCTACAAGAAAAGCAAAGAGACCCTCCGCCCTGACTATCCTAGTCGAACACAGGCTTGAGGGGCTACACCCTCTGGGTGCACTGTTCGTGCACCCAGAGTAAAAACTACAGAAAAAAGATAAGGGTCTCCCTGCCCGACGTAATGTATGTCAATGTTATCAAGTGCTTGTGTGTACTAGGCACTGATCATGGGACTGGTACGATTAAACACAAGGGTTTATCCGGCCTCAAAACCGGATATGCCACAGGTCATAACCGTGTACTAATAGGTAAATAAATATAATATTAAATTAACTAAATTATTAAATACCAGCAACGCAGCGCATGAATAATAATATGAATAAAAATAAAAATAATGTTTTAATTATTTCTTACATTAATAGAAAAACATTTGTTCGGGCTATTTAATTAATAAAATTATTAATCAACAGAATAAAGTTTTAGTCATATTAACATATCATATAAAAATAAACAAAGGTCTACGCATGCTATTAATACCGGACATGTCATGGTTGAGCGATAAAAATAGAACTAATAACACAGCTGTACTTTTGACATTATCGGAATTCCAATCTAGGTACAAAATGCATAAAGTTGTAAATCTTAGTCATGGAGCTAATAACATTAATTAATTAGTACCTAGATCATGTATGATTAAATATTATAGCAAGGTTTTAATTTACAGAAAAGAATAATAAATAACAGTCTACTATTTATCACGTGAATATGATCTAGAAAAGGCATATGATTTATTAGCATGCTCAAACAATGTTAGAATTTTACCAAATTTTACCACAAATAGCTAAAAAGTAAGCATAACTCTAAACAAAAATTAAATTATAAAAAAAGCATTTTTATTTTTCATAATTAAAACATAGACAAAAACAGGTATCTATAATCATGTATAGCTTCTAAAATCATGGGAAAATTCAGGGTAGGTCCTATACATGCTAGTAATTTACTGGAAAATATATAATTTCAAAATTTTCATCCAGTACAAAATTAGCTCAAATTTTGGTCAAATTTCATCTGAATTCAAATGAATTTAAAAATTAACGGTCGGATTCAAAATCCAATCGCACCAATGGGTTTGTTGGGTCCCAGTTACCCCATTTTACTACTAAGATTTCAGATTTGGAAAAAATTTGAATTTATGGGAGGATTAGATGAGAGGTGAGAACATGCATGCTATGTAGATGATGTGCACTGGATTGTTGAGCACGCATGCATGGATGGATTAATTGCGGCTGCATGCATTTGTGGATTTTACTAGCGCGTGAACAGCTTGGGTATGAAAAAACAGAGAAACGCAGAAGATGAGGAGAAGGAGTATGTGCTCACGGCAATGGGCGATAGAGTCGTTGGGAGGTGGATGGAGAGGTGGCAGCGGTGACAAGACGTACTTCGGCGGTGCTCCGGTGACTGCTCTGGCGAGATTCTGGCAGCTTGTAGATGAAATCTACAAATTATTTCTGTAGATGAACTTGGCTGTGGACAACAAGAGCGGGAAAGAAAGGAAGTAAAGAGATCCCCTGGCTATTATAGAGGAGAGTAATGGAAGGTTGTAGCAGTCGTGTGCATGCGAGAGAAGAAATGGTGGCGGCGGCGGTTGGGGACGTACACGTGCTGCACATCGTGCAGCCGACCATGGCCTGCACGGCTGCAGCCACCGCAGCAGCCGACCGGCTTGGCAGCGGCCCGCCAAGGCTCGGCCTAGGCCAGCCTACAGGTTGCAGCACCAGCCCAACAAGGGCATAGCCCAGGCTGGTGACCTGGCCTGGCCTGGCTGGCTGGCTAGGCCGGCCCAGGCGGCATCCTAAGGGGAGGGGCAGGCGGGCCAAGGGGAGGGCCCAAGAGGGGGCGGCAAGGCAAGCCAGCCGGCGGCGCGTGGCCTAGGAGGGGAGTTTCTTTTTCTTTTTTATCTGGATTTCAGAAAAGCATGAGAAGACAATTAAACCGGAGAAAAATACCAATGCTCATCTAAAAATTCCGAGAAAAATCTTGCAAATAAAAATCCACCTAACAAATCAACTAAAAATATGTACATGGGAAAAATCTCAAGGATTAATTTGCAGAAATTAATTTACTCTCTCTTCTAAGCCCAAAATTAATCCGACCCTATCGGGTCAATTTGGGAAAAGCCAAATTTGAACATACACACTTATATAATATTATGAGCATCATCCTCTTATATAAAAGATTTAAAAGAATTCAAAAAATTCCATAAAATCGAGGATGTTACAATGTCACACAGGCTTTGGCTCCCTTTATAGTCTATCCCGAATAGTTACCATATGCAGGATAATCATGGATGGTCAAGAAAAATAGTCCATGTAGATCAAAGTACTCGTTTGTACACATCCCAGACCTTAACCCCTTCGTCCTTCCAAAGTGTTTGTAGTTCTTCCATCAATAGTGCAAAGAAAATGTCGATGTTATTTCTTGGTTGCTTTGGCCCATGCATAAGTATCGACATCATGATATACTTCTGCTTCAAATACAGCCACGGGGGAAGGTTCTACATAGAAAGAAGGATAGGCCAAATGATGTATTTGTTGCTCATGCTGCCAAATGATGTATTTGTTGCTCATGCTGCCAAATGCATTCCATCGATACTCATTCCAAGCCTTACATTCCTTGGGTCTCCACCGAATAATGGATACTTCATATCAATATTTCTCCATTGGGCCATATTAGCAGGGTGTCTCATCATTGCATCGTTCTTATGCTCCTTGGCATGCCAACCCATCAACTTTGTCTCCTTAATTGAGGTTCGCAAATAAACACTTCGAACGAGAAATTACAGCTAGATACTGACGATATATAGTACAGTATCTCGTATATGAGGGAGTATCCGTATATGATTCCCTGAGTTATCCGTATATGAAGGAGTCGAGCCCAGTGGAACTAGTCGCCATAGTCTCCGATTAGGTCTAGGGTAGCCACTAACATACACATCCCTTGAAAAGACATTCTCTGATCAATATATACAAATAGGACGTAGGGTTATTATCCTGAGGAAGGCCCGAACCTGTATAAAAAGGGTGTTTTCTTGCCGTCAGATCTTTTGGCCTTGTGCCCTAGAGGTCCCTACCCCCCCCCCAAGTATCACCGTTCCACGAATACGGCAAGATTGGCGGTTTACCGATCGTCGACAGATGGCGCCGACTGTGGGGACCTCTCCAGCTCAAGCCATCAAGGAAGCATCAGAGTGGGCAAGATGTGCAACTAGTCGCGATCAGTCCACGTCGCCGACTGCATGGCCCTCCCTGGTTCGACCCGAGGAGGAAGAAGCAGGCTCGGTAGGAGATACGATTGCT
This sequence comes from Stipa capillata, assembly GCA_019208055.1. Lineage (NCBI taxonomy): Eukaryota > Viridiplantae > Streptophyta > Magnoliopsida > Poales > Poaceae > Stipa > Stipa capillata. The sequence goes on from JAGXJF010004111.1 coordinate 23,202, forward strand.
CTCACGCAACGCACCGGGTACTCAGATCAGGGCTTCTACGACAACTTCGGCCCGATGGATCCGTAGCTGGTGACTGACCGCGTAGATTTCGGAGAATACGCCATTGGCGATTACTCGGATTGCAAAATCGATCACTTCAGAACCGAGTGCGCCAGGGCCTTCGACGGAACGTTGGTGTTACACAATGATTCCCAGGCAGGATCAACCAACCCTATATCAGGGCGATCGCTTGCAACTTCTGATCAACCAATCGATCAAGATCCCAATTACAGAATCCCTCCCTATGAGGAAGACATGATGGAGTGGGAATACACCCCATCTAATCTAGACCCTCGGGTAGTTCTCGCAATCCAGGACGGTCGGGAAGATCCCGAGGATCAGGATCAGGATGGGAACTCACAACATCAGAGCCCGATGGTTACTCCCCGTGGGAACGGGAATATGCCTACGGTAGCACACAGAACCCCTCAAGGGACGGGTGAGTACGTATCCCGAACTGCTCGAAGAATCGCCGAGGTGTGCAATCTGCTGTTACGACCACCGACAAAAGATCTGACGACACCCGACGGAGAACAATGGCTACGACGGCTGGGGGCTGAACTACAATAGGCCCAAGCTCAAGCCAAATCTTCCCGACTGCAGTCGGGGCCACACAGCTCTGCTCGAGAAAAAACCCCTCTCTGACCAGGAGAATCGGACGGAGAAGGACGACATCCTAGGAACCAGTCTCACCGGGAGGGACATCACGTTGACATCCGCGACAGGCTCAACGAGCGCCGATCCCAAAGGCGCCCGCGAGAACGGCGCCCGGAGAGACTACCTGCACCGCGCTGATAACAGGAGACGATCTCCGACCCCAAATAGCGGCGAGAACGCGCCTTATTGGAAGACCATCAACAGATGCCAAGCGTTATCCCAAGAACTCCGACATGTGCGCTGGCCGTCTCGCTTCAAGCCTGGGGCCCTAGAATCGTAAGATGGCACCAGGAATCCTGCAGAATTCCTACAGATCTACACTACGACGATCGAGGCCGTAGGCGGGAACGAGAAGGACATGGCCAACTACCTCCCGATCGCTCTGAGAGGAGTGGCCAGGACCTGGTTGATGAACTACTCCCAAGAACGATCCACTCCTGGGGACAACTTTGTGACATGCTCCTCGCCAACTTCCAAAGCACCTTCACACGTCCCGGTCAGGTTGACGACTTATTCCTAGTCATCCAACGCTCAGACGAGAACCTCCAAGAGTTCATCAAGTGGTTTAGTGCTGTTCGCAACACTATTCCTGAGGTAACAGACTCAGATGTCATTCGCGCCTTCGTGCGAGGCAGCAGAAACGAGATGTGCACGCACAACCTGATCATGCATCCTCCCAAGACCATGGCGCAGCTGATGGATCTAGCCGAAAAGACTGCCTGTGTGGAGGAAACTCTACAGTACATCAAGCAGCAGCAGAACCGGTTGGCCAGGTCTCCCCTCCGGACCAGAGATGACTCATCGAAGACTAAGCGGGAGAAGAAATCCTCTGGAGGGAACAGGGAGAAGAGAGCTAAAGCAATGAGGTATTAGCCGACCTCCCCGAGAAGTGTACCTGGTGACCACGCACCAAGGAAAAGCTGACGACTTCTTCTGACAAGATAGATTCGCATGATCTCCGTCAGTGCCACATCTTCAAGAAGTACCTCAAGGAAGAAAGAGAGAAATTCCGCGAGGAAAGCCAGTTGCAAACAACAGTCGAGACACTACATCCGACGACGATGACTCTGCCCCTGAGCCATTCCAGGGGCATATCAGAGCAATCGAGCATATATTCGGGGGCTCGGCTTCTTATGAGTCGAAGAGGCAATACAAACCGATCGCCCGAAAAGTTCTCGTGGATATATCGCGAGTCCCTTGGGCAATCAAATGGTCGGAGGTCACGATCACATTCGACCAAACCGATTGCCCTGAGAACTGTGCTCAACCAGGACGATACCCGATCATTATCGAACCAACGATCAACAACTGCCGAGTGGCCCGGGTGCTGATAGACGGAGGGAGCTCCCTAAACATCCTATTCGCCAACACCCTCGACGCCATGTAAGTGCCACGATCGTCCATCCAGACAGTGACACAGGCGTTCCACGGTATCGTCTCAGGCACGTCAGCTACACCGATCGGGCATGTCACCCTCCCAGTTACCTTTGGTACACCAGAGAACTTCCGAACAGAAAAGATCCTGTTCGATGTAGTCGACTTCGAGACAGCATAGAATGCCATCTTGGGGCGCCCAACTCTAGCCAAATTCATGGCGGCAACACACTACGCATATCAGTGTATGAAGATGCCTGGCCCAAAGGGTGTCCTCACGATAAAGAGCTCCTCCCAGGAAGCACTACTCTGCGACAGGCGCAGCCTCGACCTCGCAGAAAAGCATCAACTCTCAAGCAGGGAAACAAACTCCGACACCATTACGCGCACTCTCGCATCAACAAGACCTCCACTGCAACTACGAGCAACAACATCGGATAACACCCCCTCCAAGTTGGAGAACAAGTCCTACGACTAATTTAGGGCCGGGGCAAAAAGGGCCTTCCCCTCAGCAGGACAACAGCTCCACAGGAGAAGTTGCCCGATCCAGGTCGCTCTAGTTAGCATTAAGGAGATAGTTGAGTCCCTGCAGAGAGTCCCGAATCCAAGCACCTTCGGTAAGATCACATAGTCATCACCCCTTCGATCGCCAGTCTGTCCCAGGCTGCCCCAGCTCCAGCCTCAAGTCGTCAAGCTATGAACAAGCCAATGATAAGACGCTCCGAGCGCCGTCGCCCAGCACGCGTACTCGACAAGCTTCTTCAGCAGATCACAATAAGAGCACGGGAGTCTCTGGAGCAACCTACAACAACTCGAGAGGAAGGGATGACGTTTTTTAAATTGTTCTAGCAGTTTCTTTTTCTTGCAATAGCTTGTAAATGATACTCCATTCAATTCAAAGTTTTATAGAGTGTTCCTAGTTCAATAATTATTTTTCAGACTGCCTATCTGAGAAACTTCTCGAATAAGACAGTCGGGGACTGGATAAGTATGTGGCACCAAAAACTGGCTTACGCATACACGTAACCAACAACTCGACTGGCACAAAAGGAAAGGGTTCCGCGCTGCAACCGTTAGGGATGCGAGGAAGACCCCTTAACGCGTCTGCAGGTGACAGGGGAAGCCACTGAGCCCCCCACCTAACCAGACCTAAGGTAACAGAACTCATCTGCTTATCCACATCCTCGACTACTTTGAACAAAAGGCAGCACAGATAGAGTGCAATGATGTTGCCAACAGGGCAAGTGTAGAACTTACTAACTCGCGTCCAAGATCCCATCAACAAGGGAACACGAGTTGTCACTATGGCCATGATAGACTGTACGAAGACCCCTTATCGAGTTTACTGATGACGAGGGGTCACTGAGCCCTCCATCAGACTAAACCTAAGGCCTGGTCGATCGCAGTTGGCGGCGTACAGCACAACTCGCGAGACTAAGTCAGGGAAGGGGGACGCAAAGTTTGACTAAGTCTACGAAAACCCTCACGTCCGACAAGCATTCACAGAGCAGAATAGCTAGGTTTTCAGAAAATAAAAACACACAGATTAATGCACAGTTACTAATCACGGTTTGATTACATACTTATTCAAGCAAACCGGGTGCTTGAACCCGGTCCGCAAAGGCATCTGCAGCACCCTGCACAGCACCGAGAAGACTATCTACCTCGTCCTCCGGCAGGTCGGCTTTAAGGGCCCTCAAGGACAGCTCCGGGTGCTGGCGCTTGAGAAGGGCCAGGGCAAAGACAAGGCGTCTTTCGTCCCTTGCTTGAGCTCGTCGTCAAGGAGCTTCTCAACGACAGGCTTTAGGCAGGAGATGGACGCCACCAGCTCCACCAGCCGGATAGCCCACGGAGGACTAGGGAAGATGGTGACCCCGACCTCTACGAGCGCTCTCTCGAGCGTGCAAAGGGCGTGGTCCAGGTCCCCCTCCAGCTTCCCCGCGTAGGCTTGGCTCCGGCTCAGCAAAGAATCTGCCTCGGAGAGACGGGCCTTCACATCCCAGAGCTCGGCCTCGGACTCCTCGAGGCGCTTCTTCAGCTCTTCGTTCTCTGCCCGCCATCTCCCAGACTCCTCGAGGCGCTTCTTCAGCTCCTCGTTCTCCACCCGGTGCGCCTCCAGCTCGGCCTTTGCCTTCTGGAGTGGAGAAATCCGAGGAAAGATGCGCTACCAAAACAGCAAGGTTAGTACCGAGTACATTGACGTTTGATTACTAACCCCTTAGATTACCTGTAGCTGGGAGTAGATGTATCATCCTCAGGCGCCAACACCTCCGTCGCGGGGAGCTCAGTCTGTATGACCGAGGGCTGCGCCGGCCTCGCTGCTGGGGGCTGCGTCCCTGCAGCGGCCCCAATCGTGGCTCCGATCAGATGGATGGTCACCCTAGTCGGAGGAAGCAATTCGTCAGCCTTCACGGGATAAAGGAAGGAAGATTTTGAAAAAGATCGAAAAGAAGACTTACCGCGGGTGCTTCACTGTGGGTGAGGCTCCTTTCGCCAACACCTCCAAGCTCCGGTTCTCGGTAGGCACCAGCGGCGACTTCCCCTTGTTCGCAGGAGGACTCACAGCCGGTGCGACCTCTTCCGTGCTGATAGGCACGACTGAAGACGCCAATTCCTCCGGGCGGGGATTGCTCATGTCCTGCGTCCCGACAACTTACTCCGGTCACCCTAGGTCACAAAAAGATCAGAGGGAGGAAGTTAGTCGAGCATGGATTCACACCTGAGTTTGGGGGCTTGGTGGAGGAGAAGGGGTCTGAGTAGGAGGCTTCGCTCGGGCAGTCTCGGCTGCCACCTCGGCCCCAGACGGACCTTCAATCCTTGGGATCGAAGGGGTCGTGCCAAGGACCTCGACCTCTTCGTCTTGAACGGGGGCACCAGCCTGTTTAGCCTCCGAATCGAGAGCCCCGCGGCCTACTCGCTGTAAAGAGAAAACCCAGGTAGCGTTAGAAGTGCTACTCGGACGAACCACGACCAGACAATGCAGAAACCATCAACTCACCAAGAGGATCTCTTTTTGGTTCTTGGGGCTGAGCTTCAGGATCGGCAAGGGCACGTTGGTCCGTTCGCCTTGAGGAGATTGCTCGAATAGGCTATTCAACCTATTCCAAAGCTCCTCGGGGGAGATATCTGCACAACCAAGTGAGAGATATTGAGTGAGGAGATAGGAATTTTTCGAACTGAGAACGACACGAAGAGGTTCAGATACCCACCTGTGTCGAAATCCCTTGTCTGGTCTTGGCCTTCCGGGACCACCCAGGCGGGCTAAATCCTCGACCAAAGAGGGCTGATCCTGCGCCGAAGGAAGTCCTCCGTGACGTCCCATGCCGACAAGCCTCTTGCGGCAAGGGTGGCGATGTCGCTGACAAGGGCCTTAAGCCATTTGGCCTCCTTCGGAGCCTCCGCCCAGCACTTCGTCGGGAAGGGAGCCAGACTTCGGTAGTGGATCCCGGAGGAAAGTGGGGGCTGGCAGTAGAACCACCTCGAGTGCCAGCCCAACCACAATGACTTCTAGGAAGAGGAGATGTAGACGTCCTTCTTCCCTTCTCGGAGTCAAAATCTAGCGCCGCCGACGACACCTCCGCCGCCGGCCTTCATCTGGTGGAGGTTGTAGAAATACTTCCAGAGCTCCAGGCTCAGCCTGATATCGAGGTACGCTTTGCACAGGTGTGAGAATATCGCCAACATCAGAACCGAGTTCGGGTTGAGATGTATCAACTCGATCCCGTAGAACTGGAGCACTAGGAGGAAGAAATGAGAAGGTGAGAATTGGAATCCGCACCTGAAGAAATTAGCGAAGACAATGGTCCAAGTCATATCCGGACTCAGGACCGTTAGCTTCGCAGCCTCCCGGTATGGTACGAACACCTCCGGGAGGATGACCTCCTCCGCCATGAGCTTCTTGAGGGCGGCGGAGTCCATCACCGAGGGCTCCAACTCGGGGATGGCGACGATCAGATCTCCCAAAGGATCCCCCGTCGACTTCTTAGGATCGGGGGACTTCTTCGCTGTGCTTTTCTTCCCCATTGTCGCTTATGATGTTCGGCGAAGGCGGGACGAACGGTGAAAGCAGGGGTGCAAAGAAGAAGATGAGGGTGCTGGGAGACAGGGAGCGATGCGGGCAAAACTCCAATTCCCGGTCTCTTAAAAGATTTAATTTTTGCCTGACCGGACCGCGGTTAACGGCACGATCTATTCCATCGCATTAAATGCGGACAGTTGCTTTTCCCGGATACAAGACGTTGTGCGCGGGAAAAAGAGGGTCTGACAGACCCACGACCCCGACAAGTGCATGATGATCAGGCTAACTGTCGGGACCCAAAATCCATAAAAGAGAGTTTTAAGTGAAATCACCCACTAAGTCGAAATGTCAACCCCGACCTCAACCCTTGGGTATCAATTCCAAGAGGAGTGGAGTGATATGGCTTCGAATAGCCCGAGACGTCAACCCTGAACTTGCTCCGGCAAACGAATGCACAGGTTAAGTACGGTGATATGGCCTCCTTACTCTTTTACTATTGAGCCAGAACATCAATCCCAAACTCGTCCCGGCAAATTAATGCTTGACTGGAGTAGGATGATATAGCTCCCAAACTCCCAGTAGAAGAGTCACTTCACCGGGTGATTAAACCTAACAACTCCATGATATAGACTCTGAAACCCTACCTGCGTCATGTGCTTCATTAACATACATGCAGGGCACATGAGACAGGTGAGAACAAACGGATACCACAGCAGTATCTCTACGACTGAAACTACAATATTATAAGTTCTTGAAACTTAACAACATATTCACACATGGGATCCGAAGATCCAAATTCAACTCACAGCGGAAGAGTAAATATGGCTACGAAACCAAAAAAGTAAGCCAAAAGTGGCAGCAGAACTAAACGAGCTGCCAAACCCTGGGCAGGACCACTGCCTGGGATCTCCAACGACTAGTCGTCGTTGGCGTCGATCTCTATGTAGAAACCACCCTCGGAGGGGATGGTTTCCTCTGCAAGAAAAATGTCAACGATTGCAGAGTGAGTACAAAAAATTGTACTCAGCAAGATTTACAAGGGGAAATTAATAATAGATGCAACAGGTATCAAACAAATGGTTACCTGTGGACTATTTTGCGGAAAGCCAATTTACTTTTAACCATATTCATTAAATAGTTGAAAATCGACTACTAGAATACTTTTCAAAGGAGACGAGTCGAACACTTCACGATTATTCCTTACTGCAGATCACCACACCTTAGGTACCCTGACCCTTCCTCGACCACCCTAGGAGGAAGCAGTCACTAACACCTCAACCTTAGAGTTAGCAAGTTTTAGAGTATTGTTGTAGTTGTCTAATTCGATGCAAAATCTTACCAAGCTGTCCATAACCGTGGACACGGCTATTCGAATAGTTCAAACCCTGCAGGGGTGTACAACTTTACCTACACGTATCGATCGTCTCTTAGTGCTAGGCCAATGACACACTTCTCGAGGTGTGCTAGCAGAGGGTGCTCGAATACGACCGTTACAATGCTTCCGACCTAGGTATGACTACCCTTACGGGCCATTCCATGTACATCAGTCCGGCCGTAACCGCGACATGGTCCCATAAGTTGTGAATCGAGGTACATCCCCGGTCTCTCAGACCGTGTGTCCACCCCACCCTTATATTGAGATACCACACCACATTCTTTTTCACACACCCAGCAAATGGAAACGGCAAACTAATACAGCTCATACACTAAATCTAGGCAAATTATTTAGTCGTGGGTGGCCCCTAATCCACCCGTGTAGAAGTACGCAAATCTTGGTTTGAAGGGACACCGGTAACCGGTCCTTGCGGGAAGACGAGAAAACCCACCATGCTCCTAGCCATGGCCTCTCGTCTAACACCAATATTGATTAAGCAAGTTATTAGTTGCATCTCGATGAACACCCACCTACCACGTAACCCAACCGAATGATGTTGGTTTGTCTGCCATCCAAGAAATTATGACTTTTACATGTCTAAGCATGTCTAAGCATCATTAATATAGTAAGCAATACCAAGGTATCCACTATACTCCTCTAAATAGGTTGGGGAAGGGCTGGTGATGGTTATTGAGTGACAAAGTAAGTTTATGCAACGGACTAGAGCTACTGCTTAGCGAAAAGTAGAATTTGAACGCATGCAATAATGGATTAAAAACAAATAATACTTCAAAAGTAATAGGTGCCTACAAAATGTTCAAAGGGGTTGCTTGCCTTGTTGCTCGGCAACTACACTCTGCTCGTGATCGGGATTATCCTCTTCGGGACCTTCCGGCTCTATCAAAGAAGAACGAAAACACCGGAAAAAGGGCATAAATGTAAATATCAAAATGCTGAATATCAGCATGGGAATGAAATGCATGTCATGGCATAGAGGATGCAAAATGAAGACTAATGCAAGTGGAATCAATTCAATCGGAGTCCAGACGCTCGAAAAATCGCGAGCCAAAATTCTCCAGCAAATCAAAAAACCCTAATTTGAGTTTTTAGCCATTTATCTTTTTCCTAGCATGCAAACATGTATGAAAATGACATATTTGAATAGCTTTTATTTTTCTGAACATTTTGATATATTATTTGTATTTTTCTGATTAAAAATGAATTTTCTAAGATTTAATCCATTTAAATACATTTTTTGTATTTTTCTCAGTAAAAATAAATAAAAATACTTTTATTACTCATCTCAGATCTAACCTTAGAGGCTGACAGGTGGGCCCCATGGTCAAGTTTGACCAAAGTTGACTAGGTTAATGACAAGTGGGGCCCACTTGTCATAATTTTCATTTTCTTTATCTTTTTATTTTAATTTCTGTCGGGTGGGTCCCACATGTCATAGAGACATCTTTAATGAGCTTATTAATTGCACTGTTAGTTACTAATTACATCATTAATGTGTCTTTTAGTATTAATTAACGATGATTAGCATTTAATGAGCAATCATTAGCACTAATGGTGTCGGAACAGCAATTAATAGCATTAATCAAACTTAGCAATAATTGCACCATAATTAGTATTAAATGTGTCGTGGGCCATTAATGCCCGATTAACTCGGTCCGACCGTGGGCGGCCCCGCTGCCGGCGGCGGGGCCCGGGGGGAGAAACGAGGCGGCGGCAGCGGGGCTTACCGGCGTGGTGGCTAGGGGAGGAGAAGCGGCGGTGGGGCGGCACGGCGACGGCATCGGGGCAGTGCGGCGAGGCCCGAGGGCGAAGCCGAAGGTGGCGGGGGCGGCCAGGGTAGCGGCGGCGAGGCGCGTCCGAGGCAGATGGAGCGGCGATGGGGAGCGGGCGGCGCGGCACTGGGGCGGACTGCACGGCGGCGAGCTCGGGTGAGCAAGGCAAAGCGGCGGAGGCGAGAGAGAAAATGGGGGAGGGAGAGAGAGCGCGCGAGGCGGAGGGGCTCGGCCGGGGGTTTAAATGGGGGAGGAGGGGCGGCCGGCAAGCAGGAGGTGGTGGGCGAGCTCGAGAAGGCTCGCCACGGGGCGGGCAGCGGCGAGCCCGAAGTAGCTGCTGGCGGCACTCGGATAGGAACGGAGGGCGGCGCGCTAAGGGAGATGAGGATGGGAGCGGGAGTGGGCCAGATGGGCCGGTGCGGGGGCGGTGGGGAAAAGCGGGCCAGGCCGCGGGGTGAGGGAGGAGAAGATGGGCCGGGAAAGGCCCATCCAGGGGGTTAGAAAATAGTTTTTTTTATTTTATGTTTTGAACCTTTACCTCATTTCAAACTAAACTTCAAATTTAAATTCAAAATTTTTAATCATGCCAATGCCATGATGCACACTTAGCAAGAAATAAAAGTTAGGGTTGTTACATTAACGTCAGCCGAACAGTAGCGCAGAAAAAGGAAAGATTTTTCATCACCACGTGAAATTTCTGCCACGACGGTTTGGTTTCCCAGAAATCTACCAAGCGAACGCGTGTCCGTGTTCGACGGATCAGATTAAAACGAAAGAAATGCTTTTCGGGTAAGTTGACCCCGAAAATGCCTTGGATTACTCAGAGATTTATTCCGACCAGGATGCCACGACTACCCGGTAGAGATAGTTCCTACTCGGGGACGTCATTGCTAAAGATTCGATTTCGCCTACTCGGAGTCGTTTCCCGACAAGGGCAAATTTCTTCCAGAACAGTCATGACCTCACTTCACGTACTGGCGGGGGGCTTGACGATATATAGTACAGTATCTCGTATATGAGGGAGTATCCGTATACGATTCCCTGGGTTATCGGAGTACAATACGTGTCGGGTAAGGATCCCAGGAGATAAGGTAACCCTCCATAAGGAGGAAGGATACCCTTGAGACTAAGAAGTCAATCCCGACGTTTAAGGAAGCTAGAGTCCTACTTGGGCCTAAGTCCATGTCCAGTACGACTCGGGGAGCCCCTATAAAAGGATCAGCAATCGTATCGGGGAGGACAGGTTTAAAAGGTCTTAGAAGCCAAAGAGAAGCCTGAAGCCATCCAGAAGCCCCAGTGATTCTCTCGAGAAGACCCGCCGCCTCGAAGGAGTCGAGCCCAGCGAAATTAGTCGCCATAGTCTCCGATTAGGTCTAGGGTAGCCACTAACATACACATCCCTTGTAAAGACATTCTCTGATCAATATATACGAACAGGACATAGGGTTATTATCCTGAGGGAGGCCCGAACCTGTATAAAAAGGGCGTTTCCTTGCCGTCAGATCTCTTGGCCTTATGCCCTAGAGGTCCCTACCCCCCAAGTATCACCGTTCCACGAATACAGTAAGATTGGCGGTTTACCCATCGTCGACAGATACCATGCAACCTTGCAAGGAATTTCTTTTGTGTAACATCCTGATTTTCAGAGCTTTTCAAAAAAACTTTTATTTGAAAATCAGGACTAGAAAATTTCATTGTTTATTCTCGAATGAATTAAATCTTAATTGAAATTTCACAAATTGGACCAGAATTAATTTGAATTAATCCAACTTGAATTGGATTGGCTTTTCAATTTGGAATATGTCTCCAGAGTTTTTCTCAGAATTTTCAGAGTTCGTTTGATATTTAATCTCGCTCTACTGTTCTTTGTTTTTATTTTGGTTTTCTCCTTTTCTTTTTTCCTTTCCTTTATGGCCGCCATCCCGGCTCATCCCCACCCGGCATGCCGCCACGTCATTTCCTCCCTTGAGCAGCAACCCTAGCGAGTTCTGCGTAGCGCAGCGTGCGCCGCTACCTCTGTTCTAATTACTGCTGTTCACGTCCAGATTTGACTGCACAAACAGTACAGCGGGATTAGTACCTCTTTTCTGGTTGATCCGTGAGTCTTTGAAGAATCCCTTTGGTGAAGTTGTGCCTTAGGTATCTATGAACACCTCTGTAAATTTTCACTTTCATCCATGTTGCCGTTTATCGGGAATTCATCCATCTCCGACGTGCTGTCTACGGACGTCCAAATTCAATCTGCAGAACATCTAACTTGTCTGATCTTTTTCCATTGACTCGGTTAGAATTCTCCAAAACCCTTTGGTAGGATTGTACCTCTGTATGTCTAGTTTCTAACCCAATTGGTGGATGGTGATTTTGTTGAGCGAGCATCACGCAGCATCAAAAATCCTCCGGTCTGTCCAGAACCGGTCTATGTCCAATTCCAATAGTTTCGTGTTGCGAACGTCGCCACCACCCATATAGTTAATCTCCTATCATCTTGTGGTGCATCATGGCATTATTTTACACCATTAATCCTTGTTTGAAAGCGCTCGCATCATCATGTGTTCATATCTAATAATTTTGTTGATCATTTTCATCATCCAATTGAATAGTATATTATGTAGCATATAGTTTCCTACTGTTATATGTATGATTGTTATATAGTTCTTACTTTCCTGTTATATAATGTTCATACTTAAGATTATTCATCATGTTGATCAATCATGCTTAGTTCATTAATAGGTGTATCCATATTCATATAGCTACATGTTGCATGTTTATATAGTTGAATATAATATGCATATATACAATATAGTTCTACTTTAATAGTCATTAGACATGAGGTGATTCAACATCTTAGTTCAATCTTGTCCGTATCAAGAATAAATTTGTTCATGTTTAACAAGGTTCATATTGCATGATTATATGCCTCTATATATATAGTGTCTGATGCCTATGTATAACTGAACTTAATATTGCAAATAACCTATAGTACTAGATGCATAATCTTTGCTAAACTAATATTAATATGACATACTCCATGTTAGTTGATCTTCTATAATGTATGCCTACTAGCACACACTGGATTATTATTGTATATGGCACATGATTGCTCATTGGCATGTTAATGTCTTTAATCACACATGATGAATGTTTAATAAACAAGTTAGGATCATCGTGTCACCATGTGTAGGTAGCATGATAAGATATATGTGTAGAATTAAATGGGAATATGACATGATGTTATAAAATAATATAAAGTTTTCTACATATGTAGTTATAGTTGCATGATGTATGTTGTATGGTGGTATGTGCATATATTCTTATAGTTTAACTCATGTTTATTTAAGAATTGCTATACAATAATTGGTCATGTTATTAACCTCTATTTATAATATGGTTAAGATTACGCATATAGTTCATATTTGTACAATGTATCTCATATGGTTTGCATATGAAGTATTGCAATATATGTATATGCATACATACATAGCACATTCCATGTTTTAGATAATAATTTGCTGAGAATTGGTTTAGCACATTATTGTACTCCTGTTTCTAGTTTAATTATTTGTTTGAACACAATTAGGTTATACATGTTCATCATGATGTTATGTTGCATAATCATGTAGTTGCATATAGTCATATATATGTATATGTATTGTTAGACTTAATATTTATTGATTGTCTATATGTCAGAATAATAACTCTTTACTGAGTTATTATTTGACAATATAGTTTAATCACAGTTTACAAGATCAATGGTTGCTATTGGATTATAATTACATTTTAGAATTACAGTTGCATAGTCATATGTTATCATATGCTATGTCCAGTCTAATCTCGGTTTCATGTCTAGTCTATCTAGCTTATTACATGATGTCCAGTTGTATGTTGCCCAGTAGTTCATATAGATTGACATGTCGCATATTATCATTTCTTGCCAACTAGCATGCCAGGACATCGCGTGTCTACTAGTATGATGGGTCATATTTGTTTTACTAGTATATCGGGTTTCCATGTTTAATCATATGGTTGTACTATTGCTGTCATCGACCATATCCTGTTCCCAGTTGCATATCTATCCCTATCTCGCATGTGGATTAACTTTAGTCCTTTTACATGCAAATTCTATATCCCATAAACCTATCTTTTTCCAGAATGATCCTGATCCGGAAGACCATCTTCGAGTACATATACTCTATCTGGTTGAGATATATAATCTCACACCTTCTTAGTTGTCTTTTGACAATCCTATCCCTTCATCTTTGTCATTTAACACCTATCCAACCCTGCTAGCCCTATTCTTCTAGTATTTCCATTTGATATCTAATTTGGAGTTATATTTATTTTCTTTGCACTTTATTGCCGTTGCAACGGATAGGAAGTAACAACGTTGGGTAAGGACAAGTTCCTGAGAAGAAGACCAACTCGTCAACAAAGGCATGCCCCCTCTTCTTGATCATGTTGATCCTATATTTTCAAAGTCATTATATTTTATTGTTTATAAACATGCATGCTGTTTTATTCCAGTAGCTAGCGTGTCGATTGACACACCATTACCTTTCCGCTTGTCGCTTGTTTACTTGATACTCTGAGTAGATTAATATGTTATTATTTCTGAATAGAGTACAGAAATGCTTAGCCATGCTTAAATATATCCTTAGGATGTTTTGATTTGCCTCTTCAGAGGAATGATCTTTGGATCGATGATCCTTGGTATTGAAACTTTGTTGAGCTCGCTGAGCTAGGGCCGGATGCCCGTTGTTTTCTCTCTCTCTCTCTCTATTCTTCCTATTCTACTCTGGGTGAAACTTACCATCTAAAAGATGCGGGCAACAGCTGAATCATGAGTTGAAGGAGCAAATGGTCGTTCCTCACGGGTTGAGGAAGCCATTGGTCGTCCGTATCGAATAAGGCCAAAGTCATGATTTTGAGAAGTGTGAAAACAGTACAACCACATGCTATATGGGTACTGGCTTAGTTAAGTAGGTTAGTCGAGTCTTGGTGTTGACATTGCCGTACTGCAGAATGGTGGACGTAGCTACGAGGACCTCGGCACAAAAGGGGGCCACGCAGGGTAAGCAGGTGTACGCTCCTTCGTGTCGAAACCTAGTGAGCATGTCGCATTGGGAGGAGATTAGCTAAAAGACCTCGTCATGATCTCCCTGCCGGTACACCGATGGGTATGTACTCTACCAGTGGCCACTAGTGAGCAACAAGACGAAATTGTGTCATGTGGGTAAAAGTATACAACCTCTACAGAGTGTTAAACTAATCGATTAGCCATATCCACAGTCATAGATGTCACATAACTCATTCCTGATGAAAAGGATCTGTCTTTCTCCCCCTTGCTAATTCCCTCTACCCCAGTTCTGGAAATGTAAAAAGGTGGTTGGAACCTATGGACAAGTTTAGGCCGGATGCCTCACTCGCATGTGTTGGTCATGAACCCTCACATTTATGAGAAACACCCCTGATATTAAAACTGATTTTCATCAAAATGATGCCTTCGAAATTACTGTACTATTATAATCAAAGCTGCTTTTATGCAAAAGAGCCATAAAACCCTTCCTTTGCTTAAGCCTGCACGTAGTCGTAGGTTTGCTAATGAGGGGGCACGCTGGGTACGTGAAGTACTCATCGAGCATGTTCTTTGTTAGACGTGTTCAGATATCCATCAGGACGATGAAGACTATGAGGTATCTTCTACGTCAATGCTGAGGTTTAGGTCACGTGGCCTCCGTCGACTGCCTGTGGTTGAGATGGAGACATCTACGCTTTATTTTCTACCATTTTTCTAAATAGTAAGAGGCATAAGTCCTAGTTACTTTATTTAGTCATATCGCTGCTATAACTCATTTGTTTATGTTTCTAAAATATTTCGTGATGTGTGCAGTGGTATCAATTCGCTTGTGTTCGTCAGCTTGATCCTGGACTGATGAAGAGATACACAGGGAGGGTCTAGAAGCTAAGTCCAGGCTCTCACATTTTGTTACCTCAACGCCATCCTCGCCCTTGTCTGATCGTCCCTTACGCTTGTATCGAGATGCTTTGCAGACTGGACATGAATGCAAGTCTGCATACTCTTTACGGTACAAGATAGAATCATTTGGACAAGTGAGTATTCTTTCAACTTTCATTCCCAAGGGACAAATAACCTTCTCGGTTTTGTAGGTTATTCTGGGCAACTCATTCCCCTCCGGAAGCATGTCGGCAAAGAGACCTAATATCACCGTGAAGCTCTTGTCAAACCATCTAATTCTTGCCTTCAATTTCAACAGGTCAAGTACGGATGACAATCTAGAGTATTCTTCTTTGTAGCCTGAATACCAAGGTTTCTTAGAATTCTCCAACAAGCCAATGAATTTTTTATACCCTCCATCATCATGGTTCTCCTCTACATCACGCAACATCTGTTCCAGACCAGGCATAGTATTGACCTCATCATTTGGCATCTCATCATCAAAAGCACAATCGACAACATCAGGTTGTTCATCATTGATGGTGTTTGTCATACCATTGAATTCACTATTGCTGATGTCATTACTATCTTCATGTGTGATCAGCTCTTCACCGTGCTTGGTCCAACAAGTATATCCTTCCATGGAACCCCTTAGGATCAAGTGTGATTCAATTTGTTATGGGTTCTGCCACATCCTTGTATTAATACAATCAACACATGGACAATAAATCCACTCTCCCCTATTATTCTGCATATCCACCACAATAGCTCTTCTAAACCAACAACGCCATCGATGTACGCTTCACTAATACGTCTCTTGTTGTACATCCATCCTCGATCCATCTATGTTTTACATTTAAAAAATCATTAGTTTCTCACTTTACATAATTACCACAATGCTAACTCAATTTTGAATATATCATGCCTATATGCATTTAAATTAGAAAAATACAAAAGCTAGAATACATCTACAATCTACACTATGATATCGACAATCTAAATAACCTTCATTTACATACCAACCCTAATCTAACCATTTGCCTTCATAATTGGGTTCTCTCTTCATTTTTAACAACTTGCAAGGAAGATAAGTAATATAATGCAATTACTAATCTTTGATAACCAATAACAAATAGATTTTCCAAAAGCAGGCAGCAATTGAAGTCCAAAATTCTAAATCACGACAAAATCGCGCCCAAATCGCCAACCGACCACAATAATAGTTGCCCATTCGGTTATTATGGTTGGCACTTGATATTTATGGGGACAATATCCCAGTTGGTTATGTAAAGGTAACTACCACTGTTTCCGCCCACATCCGTGATAGTTGCCCATTTTAACCATCACAAAGAATATCCATAACGGTTCATTTTATGAGCCATCGCGGATGTTCTGTCATCCGTGACGGTTCCTTTTGGGATTACTTATTCCCGATGGCTAACACGGCAGAACCGTCTAGAATGTGTGTCATCCTTGACGGCTTTGCTTAACCATCTAGGATAAGAGGTCTAGGATGTACCTCTCTATATTAGTGACGTATTTTTCAATAAGTTAGTGAATGCAACCAGGCAAAATGCAAAATGCAAAATATCTATGACACATAATTCGGCGGATGGTTGTAATTATATTGGCTCTAAGTTCGTCGTCAACCATTGTAAAACAACATGAAGTTGATAATACTCTTATCTGGAGGGTCTGTCCATGCATCGCACATGACTGCGACGCCATGCATATCCCAATCTTGCTTGAACTGTAGCACATACTCTTGTAGTTCATCATATTTTGTCTTCAAGCATGGTCATCTAGTACGGCCCCTCTTGGGACAGGAACACCTTCAGAAAGCCGTTGTGTTATCTTTATGGCTCCTACTAAGTATGGACAATAGGCTTTGCTACCAGGGACATCACTTGCTGGATCCTCTTGGATCAAGCATTGGCGACCATCTCCTTATGTTCATTTTCTGACCGAATCATATCCAGCCTAGTTTGTACTGGTGCCTTGGCACGTGCCAGTTCAAAATCAAAGCCTTTTGCCAGACGTTTACCAGCAGCAACAACACTAGCACCGCTCCCACCACTCTGCTCTAAAGTGCAATCTCTTTGCTCGACTCTCTGCTGATAGTTGTACCCCATCAGTAATTCATCTATTGCTCGCCCTGTATCCTCATCGCCAAACATTTCTTGACACGTATGGCCACCGGTCATCCTCAAAACGACGTCACATTCAATTGTTAGAGTACTTTTTTTTATTTCGCTCTCTGTTTTATCTTGCCTGCCACAACAAGCTTGAAGACCAGGAGTAACCTTGGAGAGAATAACAGACAGATAGGTCAATGGTGTTAACGAATCAAAAAAAAAGGGTCAATGGTGTTAACAGCATGCTGTAGCTTTACATGCAAATTTGATGTATGCTCTCGATCGATCACGTGATAAGCTTGTAGTCTCGTACGTACCCATCTGCATGTCATGAAGAGATGAACTCACGTACTCAAGTTCTAGCTAGACAGTCAACGCACACATGAGCACGGCTGTGTAGCGCGGCTTCCTCCTCGCCAGTGCACCCCGCCTCTCCTCCTGCTGCCGTCGGCGCCATGCTCACTACCGCCGTCGACGCTATCGGTCCGCGTCTCCTTTCCCTTCCCAGTCTAGCTGCTGCCACCGTCTACACCGCGTCCGCTGCTGCCGCCGCCAGCCATGATCAGGCCAACACGCCGTCGCCTGACTCCACGTAGGTGACGGGAACCTCTAAGCAATCAGTCAATTATAAGTAGTTGTTTGCGCCTGTACCGAAGCGAATTCAGTAGAAAAGGAAGGTCATGGTTGGGCCAAAAAATTCAACAGGCCGAAATTTTTTGGCTGATATGGGCCTTTTCTAGCCACCCATCAAAACTTGTTGATTTCCTTAATTTCAAACGAATTTCTGACTAATTATTTTCCCTGGAACAGACAGTAAACGTACTGAAGTAACTGCTAAATAGATGCATATGTAGACGGACCGATGGATTTAAGGAAAGGAACAAACTTATCAGCTTCTGCAGCTTCATGGAATTAATGATATATGTACTTTATATTATGTATTAGCCCATGGTGTGCGATGCCCCTCTTCTCTTGCCAATCTGAGCAGATGCATGAATCTGTCATAGATCGTTCACACTAAGCAAAACTGTCAGAACATGTCTACATTTTTTAGGTCAAAAGAAAAGGACTTCCACTCACATGATGACTACAAGTGAGCTATATGTGTACATCGTGCACACTAGTGATGTCCAATACATGTAGCAATAAGACTAAGATGTTCCTCCTGGTACACACTAGTTATGTCCAATATAGTTGGTCCATGCATGACCACATATAATTAATCTTAGTTAGCCAGAATCGTCCATTCGAGCTAGGTATCCTAGTAACAGGTATTTGAGACGGTTACAAAAGATCAACCATCTCGGATAAGGAATTTATTTTTTGAGCAATTTGGTGGCAGTTTTTTAAGAGATAAGCTAGATTTGAAAGAGTGGTTGGAGAAACTAATTCCTTGTTTATTAGCAAAGGTAGTGGTTTATTTTACAAGTATTTTATCCAATAATTTTGTGATTTTGCTTTATTGTGTGGATATTGAGAACATTGATTTATATGGTCATAATTAGATGCATAGAGATGGTTGATTCATTGTATATTTGAATGGTTTGTATTAATAGACATTATTTGTTAAGGTTTGTACAACTTTAAATAAATGTTTGGATAAAATGGAAAAAAATAAAAATTATGGCTTTATATTTGTGGCTTAAATGCAAGAAATGCTACTTTTGTTAGTAATAGGTTAGTAATTGAAGAGAGTTGATGCATATAGGTTAGTTATATTTGTTTGTTAGTTAGGTTAGTAATTGAAGATATGTTAAACTCATATCAAGTAGTCGAATAATTTAAACTATTTATATGTATGGCATAGATGGATCGAACGTGGATGTATGGAGCTCGCAACACTGAGACATATAGAGATGGTGTGAGAACCTTTCTGGTAGCTGCCAAGGCGGACACGTTGAGAGAGTGGAGATTAGACACGTATTGTCCATGCCTGGACTCTGGTAATGTAAGAAGTTTTGATCTCCCGCATATTGAGTTCCACTTGTTTAAGAGAGGTTTCAGGGAAGGATATTCACATTGGACTAAGCACAGTGAAGATTAGGCTATAGTCCCGGATGATAATATTCTTGCTGATGAAGAAGCAACCGATATGCTGTTGATATCAAAATCGTGATTCGAACGATCAGATGTCAAATGGTGCCGACTCGATGCTAGATCTAGAATAGATGTTGCATGATTTTGAATGCTAAGTTCACATTGTTATATAGCGTGCTTGAACTATTGAAGCTGAAGGCGAACAACAGTTAGTTTGACAAGAACTTTAACAAGTTGTTGGGCCTCCTAGGGAACATGCTTCTAGAGGGGAACGAATTACCTATAAACACATATAAAGCCAAGAAGGTGCTTTGTTCCTTGGGACTAGAAGTTGAAAAGATACATGCATATCGGAATAACTGTATCATGTAACCAAAGAGTTTGCAAACTTACATTCATGTCCAGTGTGCAAGGCTTTGGTACAAGAGTAAGATTGGACCAGATGGAGATGAGGAATGCATCGAGGTTACGAAGGGGACTCCTGCTAAGGATGCTTGGTATTTGCCTGTAAACCCGCACCTGAAGCATTTATTTGTGAACCCAAAGGAGGCAAAACTATTTCACTGGCATGCTGAGGAGAGGAAGACATCTGATGGAAAGCAAAGACACCCAGCTGATGCTATTCACTAAAGAAACATTAATAGAAAGCATCCTCTGTTCATTGTGGAAACTAGAAATATAAGGTTTTCACTTAGTACAGATGGAATGAGTCCATTTGGCAACATGAGCAGCCAACATAATACCTGGCTCATGGTTCTCAGTATGTACAACGTACCTCCTTAATTATGTATGAAACGGAAATATATCATGATGTCAATACTTATTGAAGGACCTAAGCAACCAAGTAATGACACGATGTGTATTTTCAACTATTGATGGATGATCTACAAAAACCGTGGAACACTGGAGTGCAGGTATGCAATGCGGACAAAAGAGAATAATTTACTCTATCTGCCATGCTGTTCTGCACAATCCAAGACTTTCCCACTCTTGGCAACACCTCCGATCAGATAGTAAAAGGACACAGAGACTGTGTTACATGCATGGAGAATACCGTGAGCTTAAGTCTTAAGAATTACAGCACAGTCGTGTACATGGGTTACCAAAGGTTCCTGCCTATTGGGCACCATTACCGTAGGTGGAAGACACAGTTCAATGGGAGAACGGAGAACGGTGTGAAACCAAGGCCTTTCAGCGGTACAAAGATCTTTGGAAAGGTTAATGATGTCAATGTTTTACTTGGTAAAGGTCGGAAAAAAAAGGCTACAGACAAGCCTGCGTAATGGAAGAAGAGATGGTATTCTGAGATTTACCATATTGGATGGACCTAGATGTCTGGCACGGCATCCACGTCATGCACATAGAGAATAATGTGTGTGACAGCGTGCTGGGTCAATTGCTGAACATCAAGGACAAGACGAAGGATAGCATTAAGGCGCGACTTGACATGGTTGATATGGAAATTAGACCCAAGTTAGCACCTGTAGTCTGCCTAATGGGAAGACATACATCCTCTTGCTTATTACACTTTATCCAAGGCCGAGAGAACTAAATTTTGCAAGTTCTTGCACGGCGTGAAAGTTCTATCGAGCTATTCCGTCAACATAAAGAGGTTTGTCTTGATGTAGGACTTGAAACTAATCAGAATAAAGTCTCATGACTATCATGTTATGAACACAGATGCTTCCAATTGTAATCAAAAATATTCTAACACCTAACGTCTGAAAGACAACATAAACTTGTGCTTCTTCTTTAACAAGATTTCACAGAAAGTGGTGGAAGTGTTTGAACTAGATGATCTGGAGTTAGTGGTGATAGAGACTATATATCAGCTAGAGATATATTTTTCACCATCTTTCTTTGATATAATGGTCCATCTCATTGTCCACATTGTGCACTTTTTAATCCAAATGTGCGGGCCAGTCTTCTTTTGGAGCATGTACCCATTCGAGAGATTCATGGGAATCCTAAAGCATTATGTGTGAAACAGGTATCAACGGAAGGAAGTATTGTCAAAGGTTACACTGCTAAAGTGGTTGTCGAGTTCTGCATTGATTACATGGAGTCAAAGTACCAACCGATTGGCTTGCCGTGATTTCGGCATGAGGGTAGGCTTGATCATTACCCCCAACACGTATCCAATAGGCTGTTCCCACATAGACTAGTCAGCTTCGTAGTGTACTTCAGAGAGGAACACTTCAAGCACACTCAAGTCGGTATATTCTCGGTGGAATTCATTGACTCGTTCAACATGTTCCACTTCGTGAGCTAGACGCCAGCCTCATGAGATGCTTTATGCTGTAAGTTTCACAAGTCTATTTTAATACTACTAAGTGCATACATATAACAAATTGTTGTCCTATGTTCAGATACATGATTGATCTAAGCAAGAAAAGAAAGCTCCAGAACTCTGTGGCGTTCGTTGACCCACATCTGGTCTCAACGCAAAGCATCAAGACAAATAAGAACTTCATGCGAGATTAGTTGTGCATATACTTCATGAGTACTCCATACAAAATTACATCCAAGTTTCCTATAACATCGGGTAAGCAATATGCCTTGCGAATTCTTTGTTTTCTATGACTAAACATATTATAACTTTCTATCATATAACTAGGGGGCACTCGATCCTCATCATCATCGTACCAAACGTGAATAAGGTATATTACCTTGATTCCATGAGGCACAACCATGATTAGTGCAAACCCGCATGCTTGGAGATTATGGGTCTACTTGATGAGTGAGTACGAAAACATTCCTCTTCGTCGATGGCTATTCTTTCTTTCTTTTGAAATGACACGCTAAGGCTTATTGTTTTCAAATCACATACGGTTTTTGATACGTGTGTCAAATAGGGAGGGAGGCACAAGGAAGGAGTGCCCACCAAGTTAAGTCATGACTCTAAGTTTAACGTATTCCCTAATGTTCATAACTCCTCATACTAATGTCATCATACCTCTGCCCTCTTTAGCTAATCGATATTTCTTTTTTAGTGCCGGCATTAAGAATCCGCCCTCTGTAGGTACTATATGTGCTTCCACATGCTAGCCCTTTGCAACAACGCAAAGTACAATAATCTAATGGTATGAAACCATCCCCGCTAATGTATAGCGTTTCATTCATGCTATTCACAGAGGAAGGGGTGAAACTCATGAGAATCACACAGTTGGATGATATGGACGTCGCCCAAGTCCGATTGCACATATTTACGTTCCTAAAAAATGAGATCGCAATCCCGCAGGACGGTTCATGATGAGACGGTGGCCCGATCTTTCGATGAGATGTTGATAGCTATCGATTTGGTGGAGGTTAACTGTGACGATCCGACTATACCGTACACGATGATACGTCCTAGCAATTGCTAAACTAATCTCCGATGGTTATTGACCTTGCCATAGGCACGATCAATCTGAACAACGAAGTTCGAGTTCCTGCAAAGTAACCGAAGAACCAATAAGAATTGTGATAAGTTGCAATCTGAAATTGCGATTATAAAATTGGCACAAGAGCTAGAAGAAAGTGTTTGGGATTCCACTAGCGATCTGAACAAGTCGGTAGTCCTACACGACTTGTAGATGCGACATTGTAGCAATAGTTAAACAACTCAATGAAACCCGAGTCCTATAGGAGGTGTTCGAGGTGTACTTAAAGAGAGGTTGAGAGGATTTTCGTGGCCCCAAGGTAGGGGTTCGAAATAGCCTCTAAAACTTGTCTATCTTAACTAAATCCAAAATTACATGGGCATGACCCAAATTTGAGGTGGAGCAGCACCATGTGGAATACAAAGTGGAATAATTCATCATGGTGGCTTCACAGTATTGAAATAGTTTGACAATGACTCAACATCTCCCTTCTTGTGTCTTGTAGTGCCGCCATTCTTCTCCTCACTTGAGCCCATCTTTCTGAGTAATATAACATCATCTCCTCTAGGTAGCATCATGGAGTTTATAGAAAATGATGGAGCTCTAAGAAATGAATTTACCTAACAATTAAGTCGGCGTGCTCGAGCTCGTGTCACTAGACCCTGAAACGGTGAAGAGATGATTATATCGATGTTAGGGATGTCCTCATCAGTTCAGTCACCTGTCAGCGCCTTGAAGCTAGCAACCTAGGATTGCAATTAGTTATGTTTGTAGTTCGATAGCGATCAAGCTTTGTGCTACCAATAGAGTCTTAAACTTGTCAGTAATTAAATTTGTATATCTTTCAAACTTGTGGTTTCAAATAGTACTTGCACTTGTTGTTTCAAATTTTCATGTTTAGTTCTTCTCTCAATGCTAACATGTGAATATGAAATTGTAACTTCTTCTTATGAATTTTACTTTTTAACAAATGAAACTTCTTATTCATGAACAGATTGATCATATACGGAGGCTGTGGCTTATGAAATTGTTGACAATGTGAGAAGTTGTTGTATGTGCATGTGAATAAATTTGTTGTTCTTTTTTAAATTAGTGAATAATTTGGCTGTCAATTGAGTATATATGACAAGTGAACAACTTGTGCAATTTTCTTTTTGTATGTGCATGCATGTGAATGTGAGAACTAGATGTTGTGCTGTGATCGATGTGAGAATAATTGAATAGTCTAGTACATGTATGTGTTGTGCTGTGATGTATAATTTATTGTTATATATGAACTGTAATCTGTTGTTTCAGAGTGGCTAGCAATTTAGAAAAGAATACTCCATGTAAGGAAATATATCCGAGAAAATTGTAAGTAAACAATTACCTCTAACCTTTCAATAAACCGCCTCACATAACTTATTATCCGAGACAGTTTGTTTAATCAAAACCGTCTCAGATAGTACAACAATGGAGACGATTGACCTTTTACAACCACCTCGAATAATTGGTTATCCAAAGCAGTTGCATAATCATTTCTGATATATGCTCCATATCCACAATTACTATTTGAAGACAGTTGAAATAGCCGTCTTGGATGTTATATTCGAACCATCTTTGATACCTTTTCTGTACTAATGAGCAGACATGCATATATAGTCAACCAGGATGGAGCATCAGTATCCACATGGTATCCACATGGCCGGAGAAGTTGACTGTCAGTAGTTGTGCATGGATCGATCTATTGATTCCCAAAGGTCAACCTGGTTTTCAGCAAAACAAAGTGATTACAATAGCTTGCCACTGGCCACGTTATCTGTTAGTCAATGCACACCCTCAATGGCAATGCAGCTGGATTGATGGGTTTTCCACTTTAGGCTGCATGCAGCGTTCGATCTTAGTGGGTCGATCAGGTCCAATCTTTTGGTAGTGTGATCTAGGATGTTGCCACCATATGCGGCGAGAGCGCTCCTGTCCATGTGATCTCCTTGTATGTGGTGGCAGGTGTGGACTATGCTGCGCTGATCATAATTACAGAAAAACAGTTACACGTACATGCATGATGCGTTGATGAAGAATAAATATTCACCACAAGGATTTTCCATCCGTTCTCACCTCCGCCACTTTAAAGATGAGATTAGATGGATGGTAAAATGTGCTGATAAAGTGCATAAATACAGAAACTTAGTTACTTCGAAAATCTAAAACGATAAAAGACAGAGAAACAAAATTATGCGACCAAAGTAACTTAGGACGGAACGGAATGCTCATATACAAACACAAACTTCTCTTCTAAGTGTGGAGGCGGCCACTGGCCGGTTGGCTTGGTAACCAATGAAGAATTAAGCATGTTCGGTTAACTTTTGCTTGTGAACTGCTCCATCGGCGCACGTACGGCATGCATGCACGTTGCCCTCTTCTGCAGCATTCAGAGCAGACATCTCAAGTCCAAGGGAACATGTTAATCATAGTAAGTAAATCCAAACAAAGTCATGGCCTGACCTACCTACCAAGGTACATACCAGCCCCCACAGACAACATAGAACAAGCTGGCCGGGCTTAAATTTCTTTCACAGTCGATCTCTCGTAAAAAACAGATTTTTCCTCTATCTTTTTAATTAGTTTTGTACTAAAGGTCGCACATATGTGATTGTGTATGCGTGCTGGTGATGTATGTCCGCATACACGTCTCCTTTATAATCACAAAAAGAAAGTCTACTTTTCTCCTCTAATTTATTGTCTTGACTTACTTTTCCTCCTAAATTATTTTTCGGCATACTTACCCCCTAAACTATTTAAATTGGGAGCACTTTATCCCCTGGCCAGTTTTTAGAAAGACAAAATCGTTTCTAGGTGTTCTGAAAAAATATGAGAAAATTCATATATGTAAGTTATGGGATGAAGAATATTCATGTAAATTTTGACAATTTATGACCTATAAAAATTTGATATTGTATAATTTTTTACAAGTCAAATTATCATATATTTTAACGAAAAGTTATAAGTACATACTTCACCTCACAACCTACATGTATGAATTTATTTTAGATTTTTGTAAAACTTATAGGCGTGATTTTATCCTTCCAGAAATCAGCTAAGGGGTAAAGTGCTCTCAGTTCAAATAGTTTAGGAGGGAAATTGAGCCAAAAAATAATTTGGAGGGGCAAAGTGAGAAAAAAGAAAGCAGCTATGCCATGGATGGATGCCACTCACGATGATTGCGTAACCAATGCCTTGCCTACATGCCTA
The DNA here is from genome assembly GCA_019208055.1 of Stipa capillata. Lineage (NCBI taxonomy): Eukaryota > Viridiplantae > Streptophyta > Magnoliopsida > Poales > Poaceae > Stipa > Stipa capillata. The sequence goes on from JAGXJF010004111.1 coordinate 49,173, forward strand.
TGCAATGATGGTAGTCTGATCTGTCCTTGATCTAGCTAGGTGGCTTCCACATGGCGATCGAGCTAGGTGTTGATCTGTGGCAAGTAGCAGGTACGTAAAGTTATAAGCGTTACGGCTTGTCTAGTTAATTTTCGCTAGTTCTATTTTCAGTGATTAGAGTTGGCCTGCCTAACTGGTGGGTTATCTGAATTGTGGGGTTAAACCAAGGTTAATTAAGGTCTAAGCCTCACTAAGTATATGCAAGTTGGATCGATTACCCATAGAAATCTCATGTGCTTTTCGAGATTTGATTTTCATAACTCAATGCAGCAGTAACATACTTTGTTTGGGGTTTCATCTGATTATACTAGCTAAGACCTCACGGAAATTAAAAAGTATGTCGGTACCGAAATTTTACACTGAATGAAAAACATATTAGCACTAAGTTCAGTCAGTGAATGTATTGGACTTTGTTATTTTTCTCGCTGGAGACTCCGGATCTTGAACGGTATCTTGAAAAGTAAATTGACGATAATCTTCATTGGTTTGTAGACTACACCTTCGTAGCGATCGATGTTGATCATCGGAATAAAATCAGATGAGATACTTATTAGTACCTAAGTCATCATGGTGTGTATCTCCATCCGAAGTGTTGCCGTCATCGTCTACGATAAAACCCATCAGAATTCAGGAAATCTGACAGAGAACTTGCCCGTGAAGGGAAAAACTAGTAACGACTTGATCTCTGAAAGAAACAGGAGAAACTAAACCTAAAATTACTTCTGCCAATCAACCGCTCTCTTACCCACTTAACGTCAGCAAGAACGGCGGGGAAGAAGGAAAAGAGACCGGCGACGAAACGACGAAGGTGCTTCACTCCTGCAACTGGCAGCCAGAGTTTCGATCTTCCAATGACCTCGTCTCTTCTCATTGCAGTAACATATTATTCATGCTTTATCTTCCAACATAAACATCATTTTTTTGGCCATTCAGCGTATCCAAATCTCACCTAAGCATAGAGGAGACATCATGTAGGACCTTTCAGCCAACAAAGCATATCTCAGTTCACCTTTTCCCGTCCAAATCTACTAAATGTGCCACCTACTACTACTTAAGCACCTTGAATATTACAATCAATTCTAGATCAAAAAAGGTGTCGATGGTGTTCGTTCTAACGTGGCATGATTACTTCCTTGGAGCATGGTTGGCATTTACATGTGTGGGCAACGAGAGCATATTATACCCTAAGGCCTAAACCCCACAGAAAAGATGAACAAGCGCCCCAAAAGACATAACTTAAATATCGACCCCCAACCCCCTCCTCTATTCACCACTTAAATTTCACTTAATTATATAATAATCGTTCTTAAAGCTCACAATTCTTTCCTTTGCAGAGTAGTCCTGCATGCCCAAGTGCGTGCCAACATGCCATGTGCACAAACCTTCCCCCCAGCATCTCCCTTTGCTTCTTGGTCTCTTTATTGTGACCTCCCAAAAGAAAAGGATCCTCCTTTTGCATTTGCACTATAGTTAGTTGATTACACAGCAGGCAACCACACTAAATTAATTACCTTACAAACAACTTCTGTACAGAGGTTGTTTAAACATTGTACTCCATAAATTTGGTCTATGCAAATTAATGCTGTACTTATAACAAATCTTGACTCCTCAAGTCCTCATGCATGCAAGTATACTACGAAGTTCCATGATCCTAGGTAGCAACACAGATACAACTATTACCCTTTGGTATCTTTACACAGCCTCTCAAGTGTAGTAGCCCCTGCCTTTTGGTATCTTTACCACAGCCTCTCAAGTGTGGTGTATGCACGAGGGCAGAGCTCCACCACCGGCCATCACTGCCCTCTCTGTCACTGACATCTGCATGTGCGCGATCAGTGCATGTGGCTCCACCTCCATTTTCTCCCCTTCTCTTCCTCTTAAACCTCCTCCTCTGCAATCTCTCCCTCCATATATATAAAAGCTACACCTAATACACCTTCCTATATAGCTCCATTTCATCAACCAGAAAGCCAATCTATCCACTCCATTCACTCATCAACATATAATCATCATAAGTTCGTCAGAAGAAGCATGAGCAATGGTGGCTCTCCTACCTCCTCCCCTTCTGTCTGCTCAAGATCATGGTAACTGATTACTATTATTAACCGATGACATTCATTTTGTTTCGTAATTAGCCTATATAGATAGCGATCTCTAGTTGTATATATGATCAATCACTTCTCTAAGAAAAGTCAATAAGATCTTCACAAGGTCAAGACTGATAATGTACTTTTGTGTGTGGCAAATGAATGTAAGGTCTATCAGCGAGGATTCTTTGAGGAGGTACGTGAGCTACGCAAGCGAGAGCTGCATCCAGGAGCTGCTCGCCGCGTCGGACTCCAGCCAGAGTGGCGCCGGACGTGACGGGGGAGGAGGAGGAGGAGGCGAAGACAACGACGTGTGGAAGACGCTGGCGTATTGCAACGGCGTCGAGATATCGAAACGGCGGTCGGGGCCGGCGCACGTGTTCCGGAGCCGGTGGCTGCTGCACGCCGTCTCGCCGGAGAAGTTCATGGCCGTCGCCAACGCCGTCGACGCCGCCAAGGTACGTACGCAGTGAAAACCTTTTTTCTGGAGAGAGCTTATCTAATTAAACAAAATATGGGTTAGGTTTTTCAAAAGAGCACTAGTGCAAGCTTTAATCAGGTCTTTATTATTGGAAAAACTGTCCCGTTTCATTGGCATATGGAGAAGCTAGCTTTTGTGATTTGATGTGTGATTTTTTTGCTAACTAAAATCTACGTACTTTGTTAAGTACAACTCCGTATTAGTAGTACTCAGATTAGCTCGGTTGATGAGATTTTGCCAATTAAAATGTGACCAACTTTGTTAAGTACCGGTACTTTACAAGTTGGATTAATTAGTCTTAGGTAGGAGGTGAGACTTGTCAGCTGGCTAGCTAGGCAAATTAAGAGCGCTTTAATTGGTAACAGCGGTGACAGTAAAACGTGTCGTGATTTGCCAACCTACCATGTGCACCGTGGCTGGAACGTACGTATACACCCGTGACCATATTCCAGTTAGGGGGTGTTTGGTTGGGTTTTTCAACAGTTTTTCACTGGAAAAAGCTACAGCCCAATCAAATGGCCAGCTTTTTAGCAGTTTTGTCAACGGCAGCTGTGGGCTTTGCAGTGCAAATTCAGCTGTTTAGAAAAACTACCTTCTGCCAGCTTTTTGTAATATGCTGAAACTTCAGTGCTCATTTTCTAAAATGCTGTAGATTGTTTGGATCAACCAAAAGCTATATGTTCACTTTCCCACAGCCACAGCAACTTTTCTAGATAGCTAGCCAATAGCAACTTTGTCAATAGCCACAGCTCAACCAAATAGGCCCTTAGTCTACCGACTATGGCTCGAACTTAACCTACCAATATATGTACCCGAGCACAGCCAAACAGTGAATGGAAATAATTCCATTGTGTTGTTTTAATGACGAGCAAGGTACATGCAACCATGGTACGTATCTAAAAACATAGAAGGCATTTGTAAATTGTAATGCAACCAGGAAAAAATATATTGGATAAAAACATATACTACTTGATATGGGAGGCACGCGTGAGTTTGCGAACCCACAAGTACGGGCCAAATCATTTGGCACCTCGAGATGCGATCCCAGAGAAAGTAGACGCATACGAGGATGATTAATTAGATGCATGTGTTAATTTAACTATTGTGATTAATCGGTGGCATGCACCGCCCCATATGACCACGCGCACGTGGAATCACATGTTCGAGCATTAATTAACCCAAATGGAAAAGAGAAAATGGAGTTTTTCTTAGTAAGGAGGTTACTGTGTAATTATAAAATGTACAACAGAATTAGGAAAATGTTGGAATTTCTCATTTTAGTGCCAGGGGCAGGTCTCATCAATAGATTTGATGGTAGAAAAGGATAGCGTACGTGTCTACGACAGAAGAAGAACGTGCAGTGGCCACTCGTTGACACAAAAGTTATGTATAAGTAAAATGGAAATTGTGAAGTCCTAACTTCTTTAAGTACTAGCAACTCGGTGATCATGGCACTAGGTACCCACAATGTTTGGATGCTCCTAATCTTGTAACCGGAGCTTTTACCATTTTCGGATTGAAGCTAATCAATTGATAAATAATACATACTCCATCATTCATATATAGATTTATTTAGAATACATGCAGCTAGTCTAATATTCTTTTTCAGAAAAAATTCAAAATTTTGATGACTAACATACACAAAGATATTTGCAATTGTCGCACTGAAACGATGGTAATATTTTTCATAAAAGTTACTTCAATACTAGTATTATATCTATTATTTTCACTATAATATAATTATATGGAAATAATGGCCAAACGTGTGTACTAGGGATCATGTTGTTGTCCAAAACAGCACCTTTTTTGTTAGCAAAATCCCCAGATTCATATGAATAGCACAACGATGATGTGTATAATTACTGTACACCCTACGTCCTACGAGAAGCACAATGTTAACGTCAAGTCCTTATGTTGATGAACGAGTTGGGCTTTTCTATTTTTCCTTGCACTGAAGACTCCCAGAACTCCGAATGCCGATGTTCACGACTAGTGTGCCCGGAGTTTTTGTTCGGTACCGTGCGCGTGATTTCTATGGCCAAATGGCGCGTGAGGCTCACGGCCCACTGTAACTCTGTGTTACGTCCCCTGGCCGGCGTGATTGCCGGCGTGAGATCGTTGGCTAGCCTGACGTGAAGGAGAAGAAAGAACAGCACTGAGAGAGAGAGAGAGCAGCAGGAGAGTTTAAAGTGTATTTTCTTTCCTCCGACTTAATCTTGTTCGGTTACAGCTCTAGGCTAAATAGCCACTTGCTCACGCACACGGCACTTGCCACCCTGGCGCTAGGCCACCCAATAAATAACACTCACACCACACAATGCGCCACCGTGTTACTCTTCTCTAACCGGTGGCGCCTACTTCTGTGTAAGGCGGGCCGTGGTGCGTGACACTCTGTTTCTGATTTCATTATGCACTAGCCATTCCTTGAGCTGGCCCGCGAACGTAGCGTAGCTTGACTGCATTCTCTAGTTATTCTCTGCAAGCGATGCTGACTCGTGGCCCAACGCCTTAGTAGTTCTTCCTTCTTTTATTTCTTTTGTCGTTTTTCTTTTGTCCGATGTTGTACTACGTGTTTCACTATTTTGTTTGTTCAAATTTATATTTCAAAATTCCAATTGTTCCATGATCTCTGACACGTGGGCCACACGTGAGAAGAAAAATGAAGTTTCCTATGGGTATGATTGCACAACAATTATTTTTGTTTCTTTTTTCCCCTTCTTGCATCTTTCTTTTCATGATTTCGTAGTACGCCATTGTGTATATCTCTTATTTGCCATGGTATTTCATGTTTCCTTAATTGTTCTTTGCTAATAGCTTCCTGAATAATTGTACGAGCACTTTAAAAATGTTATGCCATTCTTTTTTCCGTCCGTGCTCAATATTTAGTTATTCTTTAATTTTATTACCAGTAATAGTGTTGAATTGCTTTATAAACATTATCATTTCTCCGCTAATTTTTTTCCAATAACTTTCTAGTTGTTCTCTGTTAATGTTTCCTTCTGTTCCACGGAAGTATTGAATTTTTCAACGACAGTCACGAAATTGATCCATTAGTACTAACTTTTGTTTCACTTATTCTAAATTTTTGTTCCATCCTGAATGGTTTCATGTGCACTTTTACAGTGTTCCATAAAATTCATAAATTGTTCCATGAGCACTAAATATTTCTTCGACTAGTAGTCTTGAACTGCTCCATATACATTGTTTCTGTTTTTTCCTCACTAGTCGGGAATTGTCCATTAGCACTAATATTTTATTTCACCTATTATAAATTTTTGTTCTACTGGTAGTCATGAATCATTCCAAGTGTTTTTTTGTGTTGTTGGGTAAAAGTTGTAAATGATTCCATATGCACTTTTTTTCTATTTTTTTCGGTCATCCCGCTTCACAGGTTATATAAATTCTCTTCCCACGTAAGGCTCATGAACGCGTGATAGCTCAGTTGGCTGTGCTCGTTCTAAATAGCCAGACTAGGGGTAGCCGGACAGATCCCGGGTTGAACTCAACGTGAGCTCTTGTACATGGACTGATGAGTAATTCTCTATCTTCAAGTATGCGGGCTTCGGTCGGTCCACTGGGCGATTTGGCGGTACGAATCACCCGAGTGATGCTGACAGATCCGAGGTTCGACTCGTGCGCGAGCTCTTGTACATGGGCTCAGTAATCCTTCTTCCAGTACGCGGGCTTCGGTCGGCCCACAAGGAGATTTCAGCGGTACGAATCACCCATTAGCATTGCAACACATGTCCCTCTAGTCCACGTGAACACTGTCCAACTTGGCAAGCATGACAGATCTGGTGATCTAAATAGTTCTGCGACCAACTTTGTGTCATGCTGACTACCTAATAGGAAAAAAAGCCACGTGGCACTGTAGTAGGCTTGAAGCTGCTGCGTGCAGTTTACTAGTTTGCCAAAGTTTTATACGTAGTTTGGACCAGTTTGACCATAGTTGTTTTACATTGACTATTGAAAATATCTTCTGACCAATCGTACAGCTTGGTTCCCGCGTAGAATTCATCTCCATGTCCCTTTTATGAGCCATGCATACATTTTAGCTTTTCTAGCTAATTTTGTTGCCGCTCAAAGTGCGAAAAGATTTCGACGGTGCTATCAGATCCCTTCTGGGTCCAACATCCACTCTGACGAAAGCCCCTCAAAAGTCTAAATCGAAAAATCAAGTTGGTAGAATTTAGAAAAAAATATAAATTTGAAAAGCATGTTATGGTAGAACCTAGAATTTTGCAAGCAATAAACTATAATTAGGAAAAGTAAGTAGTTTTTGCTGGAAAAGGCAGGTCAAAATAAAATGTGACATTCTGAAAGCAATAAATGATAATTTGAAAAAACAAGTTGTTGTTTGAAAAAGCAAGATTTTGCTGGTTGAAAAGGCAACTTAGTTGCATTAATTTGAAAGCAATAAACATCAATTTTAAAGGCAAGATTTTGAAGTTTGAAAAAACAAAATTAGAATAAAATACAACACTTTGAAAAGCAATATTTTTTTTTGAGAATGCAAGTTGTTGTAGGTAGGAAAATCAAGTTACAGTGTAGCATTGATGATTCAAAAGAGCAATTTGATGTAGTTCGAAAAGAGTAAAAAAACCAAGGTATGACGTAAGCAACAACAGAAAAATGGAAATTAAATTGTTTTAGTTTGAAAAGGGCAGTGAAATAAAAGTCGACATTTTGGAAAGAAATAAAAATAATTTAAAATGAAAATAAATGCATTTACCACCAAACGGAGCGGCATACCTAACCGTCGGGTAATGGTGCAATCGGAAAAGGGAAGTGACTACATTATCCTAATCATAACCGTAACCCCAAAACATGTCAATATTTGTCAAAAAGCAAGTCAATGTGAAACTAAAATAAGTTAATATGACAACGTAACAAGATAATGTGATACTCTAAGATTAAAGCAAGTCATAGCAGGATAAAAACCAATTTGGTTTAGGGAATCTTGTTTGGGAAATGGTAGAAGCTAGCCTCCATGCATGAGCGGGAAGTAGGAAAGGGAACACGTACCATGCAGAGGACGGTGGAAGCTAAGTCGTCCTTGACATCTATCTGGCAGGCAATTGGTTTACGGAATCCCTACCAACGAAGATGAAAGGTAAGCCCTCCCAAGCATCTATCCAAGGATCAATCAGTTTATGAAACCCCGTCATAGGAACAGTGGAAAGTAAGCTCTCCCTAGCATCTATCAGAAGGCAATTGGTCTAGAAACCACGTCCGAGAAATGGTGGAAGCCAACCCCTCCCAGACATCTACCCAAGGGGCAACTGAGAAGTTAAGCCCTTCCTAGAATCTATCTTGAGGGGCAATTGAGAAAGTGAACCCATCCTGAGGATGGTGGAAGCTAAGCCCTCCTAGGAACTTATCTAATTTGGAAACATAACTTTGTCCACGGATTGAATAGCGGCAGCTAAGCCCTCTCGAGCACCTACTTGAGGGGCTACTTGAAAAAGGAAACCCCTTTGGGAAACAGTTGTAAGGATATAAAAGCAAGTTTTCTTTGAAGCAAGTTCATATTATATGATCAGAAAGTAAATATTACCTTATATTGAAGCAAGTTGGTGTTACATGAAATATAAATTTCAACATAAGCAGCTAAATAGAAAGCAAGTTTCCCCATAAACAAAATAAATTAGCATTATATGAAAAACATGTTTTACCATAAGCATAGTCAAGTTGGTATTACATGGAAAGAAAATTTATGAAGTAGTTGCTTTGTTGAAACATGACAAGATAGATTTATGTGATTTTTTGTTCATACGCTTCGAAACCAAGAAATGGGCAATCTGCATGTCTTGTTATGATGAGAATAATTTGGTTTCTACGAAAGAAATATACAACGACAAAGTTTCCTAGGTATTTTATAAATTTCCTACACATTTAGGATGATGTAAATTATGTCAGAGTTTTACGGCATTTATGTCCTATACACCACAAAAGACATAAGATATCATTGTCTTAATCATAAAAGTAAAAAAGGCTCGACAAAATTGCAAGAACAAATTGCATAAAAAGAAACACATGGTGAGGAACGTGATGCAAGAATATATAGTTTTGTAAATGATAGAAGCAAATTGCATTACTCTTTTAGCTAATATTAAGTTGCCTAAAAATTGTATAACTTAGCTTCCTATGCGCAAAATGCTGCATGACAAGTATTGCTTATTTTGATTGTCTATTTTTGTTTTCAGAGGAAGCAAAATGTGTGGCAATTATAGCTCTTTGTTCCAATACTAAATTGACTAAAAAAAGATATGTCATCATGTCACCTATCTAGTCTCAGACCGGGTGTAGTGAACATCTGTCTAGGAAACACTGAAACATCACACCTCCCGACATCTATCATAAGAATATAGAATGGGGCACTATTCGAGAAACTAAGCATGAGGGAGAATGGGGAACCTAACTGGCAAACTATGGGAGTGAGAAAATGTGAAAACTTAACACCTCCCTTGGCAACTACCTATGCTGAGATAGAGTAGTGAATCCATCTGAAAAATGGTGAAATCTAACACCTCTTTGATATCTATGTATCTGAGGGTAAAGATAGAGAACACATCTGAAATTTTTTGAAGATGAAGGCATGGAAACCTGTTCATAAAAAAATGAAACCTTACGCCCCTAACAACTATAGCATAGAGAGGAGTAATAAATCCGTCAAGAAAATAGTTAAACCAAACGCCTCCTGATATCAATCCGAAGGAGTGGGATAACGGCCCAATGTGGTGTGAGGTTTTCGTGTCGCCGATCGCTTCCGCGTCTCACTTATGGTTTCTTGAAAGAATTTTCTCGTGTAGCTGTAGCTCTCTCTTACCGGGTGAGAAAATGGTTTCCTCGCCGCGGCCGGTTTCATAGTCTCGTGGCCATTCAGCGGCGAGCATACAGTATCACCGAGTAGTCTACACAAAATATATCCTACTTCAGGTTATGGTATGAGTAAATACCACACGTACGCTACCAACGTGGCATACTGTTGTAGTCTAGTGTCCTCCATATAGAAAAAGTACTCCTAAAAAGCAAGTCAAAAGTTGCAGCCAGGCCACGTCGCCTCTGTCTCTGTCCTCGTCTTCCCCAAAAATCGATGGAGCAGCCATATGCCCATGGTGTGAGCTAGAGAAACAGTTCTTCTGCTTCTTCGACCCAATCGATTTCTCTCTCCACCATATTTAACATCGAAGCTGCGTTCTCCATCCCATATCCTTCTCCACCATCCTCTCCCTACTGCTCCTCTAGTCCTCGGCCACTTGTGATTTGCCGGAGCAGCGTCCAATGCGTGTTGGGGCGGCATCCCGTCGTCGATCTGGTTGGCAGTGCCCCCATGGCCACCGCCGCGGCGCTCGAGTGCTCGGGCCTCGTTCACCTCACCGCCTCCCTCCTCTGCTTCCCCAGGCCTCTATGACTGCGTCGTCCTCAAGCTGTAGTGGCTTTTCTCCTCCATAGATGACGTCTCCGTGGGCAGGGAATAACGACGAGAAGCGGAGCAGCGAGGAGTAGCAGCTAAGGGTGGCAACGAGCCGAGCCGAGCTGGCTCGAGCTGGGCTCACTCGAGCTCGGTGATTTTCGAGCCGAGCCGAGCTAGGCTCGCTGACACAAACGAGCTAGAAACGAGGCTCGAGCCGAGCCTGGACGAGCTTCGAGCTGGCTCGAGCCGGCTCACGAGCCTCCAAAAATTTCAGCATGACCTTTTTAGAAAACAAAATTCAGAAACATTTTACACATTGCACAGCTAAACCAACAATTTGCACGTTCCCCACAATAAAAAGAAAAACATTTGAACTGCAAACACATGAACAATTTGCACATATTGCACTTATTTATCAAAGGTTCATCACCACAACCTCAGCTCAAATTGCACATATTCATCAAAGACTGAATGTAATGATCGGAAAATAGACAAACATGAGAAAAGTAAGCGGCATACATAAGTACATAAGTACAATTGAGATTATCGAATTTGTGTGTGAGTTTACATGCAAACTACATAAGTACAATTGTATAGCTCCAGGAACCTTGTAACCTAAGATGCAAAATGTTTTGAAATTATGAAAAGAGAACAATAGGAACTGCAGCTTCAGCAATTTTCAAGATAATTAAGCACACGAACACATGGTTTTTTAGGGAACTCTACTTTGAAGTCACAGCACACTTTAATCTTTTGAAGTAACACAGCAATGTTTCATTTAATCTCGACAAGAATAACAAGAATAGAATGCAGGTTCATGAAGGAATGAAATATGTACTATTCCAAGTTAAGAATGGCCTGAACTCTGAAGCAGATGCAAACATAAACATGGACAAAATGCATTTAGTCAAGAAAAAACAAAATGCTGGAGGCGGACGCCGGCCGGGGGAGGTGCTGGGCGAGGCGGGCACCGAGTGACAGAGGGCGTACGCTGGCTGGCCGCTGGGGGAGGCGCTGGAGAGGAGTCGGGCGCCGGCAGGGGAGGCCCACGCTGGGGGAGGCGCGTGCGAGGCGAGGCGGGCGCCGCCAAGGGAGGCCCACGCTGGGCGTCGGGCGGAGCGGCGGCGGAGGGTGTCGGGCGGAGAGGTGAGCGTCGGGCGGCGCGGCGGCGGAGGGCGGAGGGCCGGAGGCGGACTAGGCGGCGGAGGGCGGAGGGCGGAGGGCCGGAGGCGGACTAGGCGGCGGAGGGCGGAGGGCGGAGGCCGGAGGCGACTAGGCGAGCGGCGGGCATGACGGCGGCATCGGGGGCGTGACTGCAGGGAGGGAATAGTAGGGCGGGGGCGGCGGCGTAGGGCATAAAACTTAATGGGCCTTGCCCTTGGCCCCTTGCCGCCTTGCGGACTTGCGGATGCGGACGGGGCGAGCCGAACGAGCCGGACGAGCGGCTCGCGGGCCAGCTCGGGCTCGGCCCGTTTAACAAGCGAGCCAGGAGGGAGGCTCGGGCTCGGCCCGTTTGAGCACCGAGCCGAGCCGAGCCGGGCCGGGCCGGCACGAGCTCGGGCCGAGCCTCGAGCCTCGGGCTTTTCTGCCAGGCTGAGTAGCAGCGGTGGCGTGCCGACGGTGGTCGGACGTGAGTGCGCAGAGGAGCTTCCTGCGGCCGCGTTGCTGATGGGAGAGAGGGAGAGAGAGGGGAAATGAGAGGCAAAAGGGGTTGAGATCGGAACATCCTAGCCAGCTAGCCTGCTTCGCAGCGTGCGCTCGATCTATCGGAATAGCTCACGCGCACTTATTAGTATTTGCGATTTAATTTACACTGATTTTTTTTTAGATAATGGAAAGGTAGACCTTGCCGGCCTCTGCATTATACAATGCATACGGCTATTAAATTATTACCTTATATAGGAGGAAATAAAAGAACCAAGTAAGACCACATGTAGAAAAAATCAAATACTACATAGTCTATGGTGCGTACGCCACTCAAATTAGGACATAAAGTCCTTGGTAAGCAACTTCAATCGACTGGCACCCTCTTTCAAAAGCTCCTTGTGTTGCTCCCACTGCAGCATAGACCAGGACCGCAACCAGTTGATACACGAGAATATAACCTGCACAGGGTTAGATAGTTTTTTCTTGTCAAAAACTACATCATTACGACATAGCCAAATGGACCAGCATAAAGCGGCAGCACCAACTAAAATGAGAGATTTGAGAGCTTTGTCCATGCCCTGAAGCCAAGTTCAAAAAACATGAGAAACATTACAAGGAGGAATGGTAAAAGCAAAGTAGATCACTTACCAAACAAATTTAGCTAGCCAACAATTAAAAAAAAAGACGTTGAATAGTCTCCTCCTGTGAACAAAAACGACATTTAAAATCACCAGTCCAATTCCGTTTTTTCAAGTTATCTTTTGTTAAAATTACCCCTTTACTAAGATACCAAGCAAAAATCTTTATCTTGAGGAGTAATTTTAAACACCAAAAGTATTTAATCCTATAGTTATGGTTCGAGTACATTAAAGATGTATATATAGATTGGACAGAAAAAAGCCCGGAGGAATGATATAATAGTAGTAATTAACATGTATGCATATTTAAACTAGTGCAGCAGTGGGAGTCCGACCTTGTGGATGCGACGTACATCAAGGAGCTGGGCGACGATCTGAGCATCATCCACCTCAAGTTCGGTGATGCATCCAAGCGGCCGGGTGGTCTATTCAGGCGCCGGGACCTCGTCGTCTATGAGCGCCGCCAGACCATGGACGACGGCACGCTGGTGGTGGCCGTGGCGTCGCTGCCCAAGGAGATTGCGGCGGGGCTGCTGCCACGGGACTCCAAGGGCCGGAGCGGCGGCAGCAGCTCCGTCGGCCGGGGCCTGCTCCTGCAGTCCGGCTGGGTTGTCGAGAAGCTCGAGGCAGAGGGCGACGGCGACGGCGACGCCGGGCCGTGCATCGTGACCTACGTGGTGCAGCTTGACCCGGCGGCGGGGTGGCTGCCGCGGTGCATTGTCAGCCGGCTCAACAGCAAATTGGTCATGATCATTGCCAAGCTCAAGAAGCTGGCGCAGACTACGTCGACGACGTGCCCCGCGGTGCCGGCCAGTTGCAACTCCGACGAGGCGTGAGTAGAAGCTTCTGAATCCTCCGATGACTACTACATGCTACGTAAATACGGTTTTGTAGGAATGGTGTGCTGATAGGTACCACAATTCACAGCTTGGGAGTTGCCATGCATCGATCTATATTATGTGTGTGACAATGTGTGTATACGTACCTACTTTGGCTTTGCAAATGGCTGCATGCATGCTTGTAAGTGCTAGCTGCAGTACAATATATAAAGAAAGGTAGTTACAATGTCGCCATGCATGCACGTCACAAGTTATGAATGGACTGCCCTCAGTGTTCACACTCCACCCATGTTTGTTTTCAAACGTTGTTCCAGCACCCAATTATAATATAATGCACTAAAAGTACAACAAAATGCAGGGAAAAGACGCAGAAAAACGTATATTTGTCAACACTGCGTGCCTATCTTTTGGGATTATCTACGTGACAACTGACCATTTTCTTTTTGGCACACTCAAATTTTTTTTTGATCTGTTAGATCAAGATCCAACAAACCGCAGCTTAACCTCTTCCATATTAAACGCCGCTCCTAAGGCCCTGTTTGTTTGGGCTTTTTCTGGCTTCTGGACTTTGGCTTCGAAGCCAGAAAAGCACCTATTTACCTGCTTTTGGCTTTTGGCTTCAAAAAGCCTGAAAAAGTCTAATTCTATACTTCAATTCCTCCTCACCTTCCGACGCATGCTGCTGCCCTAGCCCAACACACGCCAACCCCTGCATCACCGGCGCTGGCGAGGTCTGTCCTCCAGTACCACCCTTGCTGCTCTCTCCTTCTCCCTCCTCTCGCCGTAGCCACCGTCCCCACCATCTCGCCGTAGCCACCGTCTTCCCTATCTCCGGTGGCTTCCCCAGCCGCCTCATCTGGCTCAGCCTCCTCCACTTCCTAACCACTCGTGACTTCTTCCTTCTCAACGACCTGCTGTCCACGGCAATGCCACAACGCCTTGTCCTGCCCTAGCCACCACCATCACCGGCCATCCTCTAACACTTCTACTACATAAACCCTTATTCAAGACATCTCATCATAGACAGTTGACTAAAACAGTTAGTGATGAAGCTTATCACAAACGATTTTTGTCAAAATACACATCTTAGGGTTTTTCGAAAATTCATCTATGATAAATAGGCTGTGACACTAGGTCTTTCCTAAAGAAACATTTGTGAGAATTGGTCCGAAATTGCAGGTTTTTTTTTCAAGACTATCTCTAATCGGGTCTAGCCCATAAAGCCCCAACAACTCCACCTATTTATAGTGCCGATGTAAGCCTAATCTCCCAACCCACTTCCACCCTCCACCCCACCGACATGGAGCAATTCTCCTTTCTATTTTCCCTTCTCCTCTCTTCTCCTGATTGAACAACTCCTAGCTCACACCACCCCTCCGGCCTCTCGACCACCCGCCTCCCCCTTGTCTCCTTCGTCCCTCGCCTCCTCCTCGCGATGTCATCCAGATACAAGGAGTGACGCCCTTTTCCAATCCACCCAGCAGTGCCACCTCCCGCTGTTGCCTCCAAGCCTCTGAGGCCCCCACCCCTGACTCCATCTTGCACCTCGCCGCTCCCTCCTTCTCCCCTCGTCCCTCTCCCTCCTCCAGATCTAGATCGCACCACTATTTGCAGGTAAGGCAAAGATAATGGCCAACAATAGCGATGCACACGACCTTGATAGCAAGTGGCAGTGGCTGCTGGACTCATCGTGTGCTGCGCCGCTGAGGGAGTGCTGCACTGGCACACAACGGTGATGCACATGGACCTCTGCACCTCTAGGGTTGGTCACCGCCCTTGACCCTGCCATGCTGAGCATGGCCTTGAAGATTGAGAGGCCAAGGTCAACTTATTGGTAGCAATGACTTTAGGCTAAGTAGGTCAAGCGGTGGCCTCTACGATGCGGAGGCCAAGGTCGGCTCATCGGTGACAGTGGCTTCATGCTGGTGGCCTCGACGGTCGACATGCCAAGGGTGGCTACGATGAGGTACTCGGTCATCAACACCATCTCCTTCCTCAAACCTTTGAGTCGAATTGCTTCTGCCGAGAATGATCTGGTCGCAGTCATAGAGAACAGGTTGCTTACCAGCCTCTCTTGGGACACTGTCCAAATTTGTCAAGCCTTTTTAGTGGATCTTCATTTGTTTTGCTGTTGGACATGTGTTTCTACATATGGAATAACTAGCATGTCTCCACCCTTCTCATTGTTCAAAGACCATATGTGATGTTGTTTTATTGTCACAAACAAACTATACAGACGGTTCAAAAAACGTCTTTAATAAAAAATTTGAACCCTATGTGAAAGGGTCTTCTGTAGTAGTGTAAGCCCGGGGGCAAAGATAAACCCCACTCCCCCCTCCCCCCTCCCCCCACCCCTAACCCCAACCCAAAACCTAACCTCATTGCCCGTGGCGGTAGCAGAAGAATTGGTGTTGTCAAAGAGGAGGAAGCTCGCCGGAGCTCGAGATGAATAGTACCATGAGAGAAGTAGGAGGAAGGAGGAGGCAGAGGAAGAATAGATTTTGTAAGAAAAATTCTATCATGATGAATTGTAAAATTGTTGACTATGGTTTGGTAATTCCATGATTCTTATATAGTAACAGATCAATTCCAAGAACGGAACATACGTTTTCCATGTAGGCCAAAGGTGTGTGGAGGATAGATAGCTGGATGGATCTTCAAGAGGAAGGTGCATCTGATTGCTTCTCCGGAAGCGCGGCTTGGAATGCAGGGTGTTCAATGTAGGCTGCATGAAGCCTTGCCAACGTTGGGTAATTTGACTGCACAAAACGGAAAGGAAATTCTCATTAGTACTATGAGCAGCTGCACACAGCGTCACCTGAAACTCACAATTTACTGAAACTCTAAATGCAAAATTATCGTAGTAACTAAAGCCTAAGAGACCCTAAGGGTGCATTTGGTTGGTGAAATCTCTATTGAGGATTCCCCATAATCCTCCAGTAGTCTCAACGAATTATGTTTGGTAAAAGAAGCGGGATTCACATCCGGAAATCCAATATTACCAAGGTAGTCAGATTACCAGCGTTCCAGGAATTTATTTTCAGTAGAAAAAATGTGTCTTAGATTACCGAGACCAACATAATCTTGCCAAAAAATTTATCAAATAATTTTCACTTCAGTAGTTTAAGTTCAAATTATGATTTTTTTCAATATATAGATATTTGAATTATAAATTTTAACATTTCAATTCAAGAATTTATAATATTATATTTCTAAATTTAATTTCTAATTTTTTTTAAAATTCTAAATCTTCAAATTTTAAATCTACATAATTTGAATTTGGCGAACTCCATCCAAGAATTTAAATATATAGAATTTGAATTTTTTTATCAGAACCAAGCAAATTGAAATGATGTATTTTGAATCTTAAGTTTTTAAATTCAGAATTTTCTAGAGTTTAAAATTTAAATTTATTTGTTTTGCATGCAAGTTTGAAACTAGCTTTGAGTTTCAAGAGTTCAAATTCAAATTAAAAATTTCTGTAACTTCAAAATTTTGGAAGCTTCATTCTCCAAACTATAGAAATTCAAATTACATAATATAAAATTTGTTGAGTGGTATTTAAACTTTCAAATGCTTAAACTAATATTGAACAAAAGTGTGTTTCATCAGAACCGACCAAACATTTCCCTTGCAAACTCGAAGCATTGTGTTTCCCAGTAATGAGATTGAGGGTAATATGAGATGAAGAGGGAATATGAGATTATGCAAACCAAACAACTCAGGGCCAATGTGTAGTACTACGATATCGGTTGCTTACCATATCAATTGCGAAGCGCTTAATACCACTATATATCTGGGGCTCCAAGAAGAGGTCACCCTGTGGATTGTGGAGTATCAGCAAGAAAAAGAATCCACAAATCAAAATAGACAATGAGAAACAACGGAACTTCTGGGAGGGAACTAGTAGTCTCATTGTGAACGTATTCCATCCTACCTCCATGTCACAAGACATATTGTTTCAGAGTCACAAGACATATTGTGCAGTAGTTAAATATTTTAAAATTTGACTATCAATATATATAAAATTACCAACATCTATAAAACTAATTTTTTTTGAAGAAACATAGTTAGATAGAAATTGATGATCAAAGTGTAACTTTTGAAACTATGTCAACATCCAAAATAACATGTATTGTGACATGAAAAAAGTACTACACATGGCTAGACTAAAGGTGAAGCACAAACAAAGGGAGACATGACTAAAGTACAAACCAGTTGGACTTCATCTCCAGTGGCATATTTAGTGGTGCATCCTTTTAGCAATTTCTCAAGAGCTGAAATCCAATAAGATAATGCAGACTGAGACGGGATACTGAAATCCAATAAGCTATTGCAGTTCCTTAAAAGAATGCGGTTAGCCCAAACCGTACAATTTGACTCTGGAAGAAATCATCGTTTCTTATTCTTCTTCAGGTTTCAACATATTCAGCAAAAATGATGAGTAACTTTTTTGGAATGAAAATGACGAGATTGAGAGTTCAGAACCTGTGAAGCCCCTATTGATGTGATGTTGGGTCCACTTAATCGTCTCGTGCAAGTCGAACTTCTCCTCAATAAAATTCTACAAATGAGGTTCAGAACAAAGATAACTTTTCATGGAAGAAGAAACTTAGCTAGTGCAAATAGAAAGAACAACATATCAATGTGCCTGTGAATTGTGGACAAACTCACAAGGACAGGATAGTTTTGAAGTGGTTGAATGCTTGATCCGATTATGCTTGCGATCTGCAACTCGATTGTTATATTATACAGATATTGAAAGAAAATAAAAACATGCTTTCTTATTTGCTCATCACCAATGTGAACATTATGAAGTGCTAAATTGCTTTCAGACAAATATTAATTAAACTAGGAGTCCGACACATTTGTCTGAGATTATTACACATCGATCTCATGGCATGCATTTTTCCCGATCGCATAAATCACAAGTAATGTACCTGGATATTTAGTGCCTTCTTTACTGGGTCTTGTGGTAGCAGAGGCTGCTCAGGGTACTTGTCTTCAAGGTACTACACCCCCAGAACAAAGGAGCAGGTAGTTTATATTAGCTGTTATGACATTCGATCCGTAAAACTAATGAGAAACAACAATCAGATCAACGAGATACACTCATGCACAACAATCAGATCAACGAGATACACTCATGCCTCACCAGCAAGATTGCAAAGGAATCTGCAAGAACGGTGTCACCATCGACCAATGCCGGAACATACTTGATTGGGTTTAGCTTCTCAAATTCTACATGCAAAAACAACTTTTGTGTGTGTCTGAAAACTAGTTTCCCTTGATGAATCAGAACAGAGTATAGTACTCGTATGAGTTATTATGAATTTGACAACACGATGATTAGACCAATTTTCATCCATGATGAAATTAAAGTGTATATATGGATGGAGGTACCTGGGTCTGACTGCTCATTTGCAAGAAGATTCACAGGTTTATACTCGTACTCCAATCCTTATGCAATCAAACAAGAAAAAAATATGTGTCAGGGTGTTAAATCCAGGAGGAGGAAATTAACCGTTGTACAGGCCTGTGAAAAGTCATATATATATAATATACAAATAGATAAATAAATAAATAAATACCTTTGAGGTTGAGGGCTATGCGGACGCGATGCGAGCACGAACTGCGCCAGAAGGAGTAGAGCTTCAGCATCGGCTGCGCCGGCGCCGGCGATGCCACCGCCCCGGCGATCTCCTGGGTGTAATCAAAGAAGAGGTCATCTATGATTGATCGGTTTGTATGAGTAATCAGCTGTGAGCTCAGGTAAGTAAGCGGAGAGATGGGAGCTTGGGAGATCTTGCTGCGGTGCCTTGGATGAGTCTGATGCCATGAGGCGAAGCAGCCGGAGGCAGTGGCGTGCCAAGGTCAACGCCTTTGTGTCCTTGAGTAGGACAGAGTGCGCAGGGTGGAGTATTAGAGTAGGAGCCGAAATGATGTATGATGCTGGCGGCCCATTGCTGGCGGCCCATTGCTATCGGCCGCGTACAAACAAGTTAGATAATGTAAAAGCTGCTTTCGAGTCTTTGAAGTTTGTTATTTTTAAACCGAACACTTCGCAATCAGTTTTAACCATCGTGTTTTTAGATAAACTAACTGTATAGCCCGTGCACTTGCACGGCTAGTTTTGTGTCACTGTTAGATTTACTCTTTTGCATTATATTCCAAATAACAGATGAATACCAAGTTGTTATAAATCTTTTATCCTACAATTAAATGACATAGACACTAAATAAGATATGAATCATAGAATCATGTAGTTTACGAGAGCTTATGAGAGCCATTGGTCGAATAAATTGGACAAATTATTTTCGACTCAAACACAGATTATTAGTCTGGCAACCCGTATGAAGCAGTACATACTGGTCTTAAACATAGACCTATTTTATTGTCATCAACAAAAAAAAAGTTCAAGTAGTATATATGCCTCCTTGGAAGGCAGAAAATGAAAAATAAAATGCATAAATTAGATGTCATGACATGTTAAATTCTATAAGAATTACGAACACATAAATAAGTAATATAAGTTGTTTAGTTGCACCATAAGAAAAACTAAACCAGAAGAAAAACTAAGAAATCTTCTTTACAGATTAGGTGCATGACAGAGTTCTCATAAACATGTAGCTAAATTTACAAAAGTTATAACCTCTTCCTAGACATCCTATGGAATTGAGATGTAGGAAACGATTTATAGGAAGTTTGGTGGTCACATTCTTCTGATGCTAAGATGTTCCGTTACTTGATTTCAATGTTTGAACGTGAATGCGTCCCTGCGGTATGAAAGTAGCTTTCACGATTGCTTTTGCCTCCACATGATACGATTGTGTACAGGCTCTTGACGATCTCCTATGGTATGTAGGATTGGACACAGGGAGGATGAGGAGCGATTGTGATCTGTAGGATTGGACACAGGGAGGATGAGGGGCGATCGTGCTTGGTGCCTCACTAGCACCGGTGCCGACCGACAGATCAAGAGACGATGCGGCGGAATGCTCACTCATGAAGAACGTCAGGGGAAAGGAGGTTCAAAAGGAGGTTCACGCACGGCTCGGGGCCACGGTAGGTCTACAATTAGCGAAACCCTACATCAAGCATCCAGACTCCAAATCCATTGGATAAATTGTTCATTCAACTCTCTCGATGATACATACGCAACCACAGAATCCGATCGTCCATAGGAGGCTTGGATTTTAAATTCCAATTGTTTTGGTTCAAAATTTAGATTTAAAATTGTATTTTATTGGGGATTCAAACTTGTGTAAAAAAATATGAGAAAATTTATAGAAGCTAGAAATATTATATATAGGCCAATTTAAAATTCTCAAGTCAAACTAAAATGCATTTGATCAAAATTTATCAAATTTCTAAATATGTTTCGGAATGGGTATGTGGTGTGTAGTACTATATAATGTCCAAATATAAAATTCCATGACTTTATCTTGAAAGAATCACCACTAAAGAATTAATCTCTAGTTCTGCCATTTTAATGAAATAGGATAAATTCCACTTTGTTCAAATACCAAACCTTCATATTTTGCCTTGTCAATTATCATAGGTGTTTCTAGGAGTGGGATGGACCTATGAAATTATAGAAGGATTTTTGAAGGACATTTACCTTAAAACATGTAACATCCTGATTTTTAGAATTGTTTTAAAGATCTATCTATTCTTGAATTGATTAAAGCTTAATTGGAATTTCATAAATTAAACCGGAGTTAAATTGAATTAATCTAACTTAAATTTGATTTGCTTCTCAATTTGGAATATGTCTCCCGGATTTTTCTTGGAATTTTTGGAGTTCGTTTGGTACTTAATCTCGCTCAGTTGTTGTTTTATTTTTTTACTAATTAGGTTTTTCAAAAATAAAATCTCCTTTTATTCTTCTCCTTTCCTTTTTTTGGCTGTGCCGTCCTGGCCCATCTCTACCTGACGCCCTGCCACCTCCTTTCTCCTTTGGGTAGCCACCCCGGCCTAGCGCCGCTGCGCACGCCAAAGCTGCCATCCTTATCCAACTCGAATTTGAGACAAACTCCTAACCTCACCCTCCCATAAATTCCCTCACATCCCCCTCACTTTTTTCCACACCCCCACACATTTTTTCATGAAACCCTAACTTCCAAACCCTCCAAACCGCCGCCACCCCCACCTTGCTTTGCACGCAGCCACGAAATAGCACCTCCGTATTTTCGTAATTCCTGTAACTTTGCAAATGTTTTGGAAGATCTGTCTGGTGGTATCATGGTAACCTCCTCCACTACATCTCTGCCAAAATTTGGTGAAGATCCAATGGTGCAATCACCGGAAAAGCTCCAAATATCGATGTGCTGTTTACACCCAGATTTGTTTGCACGTGCATCTAGATTGGAATAGCATCCTCATCGCGTCGGACCTCCTTTTCAAGATCCACTCAGTGGGATCATGTATAACACTTTCAAGATCACCTCCATAATATTAGGAGGCAATCCAGTGGTCCAATCTTTAGGAAACCGATGTTCTTTGTTGTGCTGTTCACATCTGGACATGACTACACGAATAGTAGATCGTCATTAATTATCACCTTCTTTCCCGTTGATCCAGTGAGTCTTTCATCAATCCCTTCTATCACTTTGAATCTTGGGTTGCTATCAACACCTATGTAAAATTTCACCTTTATCCATGTAGCCGTTTGTTGGTAACACGTCCATCTCCGAGTGTTGTCCGCGGACATCCAGATTCAATCTGCATCATGTCTGTCTCATTTGTCCTTTTGCCATTGACTCGGTAAGTATTTTCCAAAACCATTTGGTAGGATTGTGCCTCTGTATTTATAGTTTCTAACACAATTGTTAAGCGAGCATTGCGCAGCATCCAAAACTCTCTGATCTTTCCAGAACCAATCTCAACCCGTTCCGACTGTTTCGTGTTGCGAATGTTGCTACCACCCGTATAGTTAGTCTCCTATCATCTTATGGTACATTACGGCATTGTTTTGCACCATTACTCGTTAGCCGAAACCACTCGCATCACCATATATTCGTCTCTAATGATTTTCATCATTGTTTGATCACCCAATTAAATAGCATTTTATGTTAGACAAGTTTCATATAGTTATATATATAGTTCTTATACAGTTCTTATTTTTGTTTATATAATCTTCATGTTTAGGATTATTCATCGTGTTGATCAATCATGTTTAGTTCATTAATGAGTTTATCTATGTTAATATAGCTACATGTTGCATATTTATATAGTTGAATACAATATGCATATATATACAATATAGTTCTGTTTTAATAGTCATTAGACATGAGGTGGCTCAACATGTTAGTTCAATCTTGTTTAAGTTGTCCATGTTTAACAAGGTTCATATTGCATTATCATATGTATATACACATATAGCGTGTAATGCGTATGTATAACCGAACTTAATATTACAAATAACCTATATTATTATAAGCATAATTTTTAATAAATTAATATTAATATGACATACCCCATATTAGTTGATCTTTGCATAATGTACACCTAATAGCACGCATAAGATTGTTATTGCATATGACACATGGTTGCTCACTAGCATGTTAGTGTCTTTAATCACACGTGATGATGATTTTTTAATAACCATGTTAGGATTGCCATGTCACCATGTGTAGATAACATGATAAGATATATATGTGTAGATTTAAATGGGGGTATGACATGATGTTATGCAATGATATAAAGTTTTATTACATATATAGTTGCTTCTATTTATAGTTTAATTATTTGTTTAAACACAATTAAGTTATACATGTTCATCATTATTTGGTGTAGCATAATCATGTAGTCACATATAATCATATATATGTATATATATAATTAGACTTAATATTGTTGATAGTGTATATATGTTGGAGTAATAATTTTTTACTGAATTAGTATTAGTAAATCATGTCAGATGTTGGTTTAATGTTATATAGTATTTGAAAGGACCGAAGGTGCCGATTAGAGAGGGGTGAATAGGAGGCTAATTAAAATTACTTCTTTTAACTTTGTTGAACAGATTAAGTCTTAGCTAGTTGCAGGGTGAGCTAATTGTGTAACAGGTGAACAGCACAGGCAAAATATTATGTATGAATTAACAAGTAGCTGTCACACAGGTGGCTAACACAGGTGAGCTAAAGACTTAGAAATAATGTGCAACCTAACTAGCTGTGTAACAGGTAGCTAACGCAGGTAAGAGATAAGATCAATAGCAACTGTGACACAGCTAAGATAGCACAGGTAAAAAGGTTATCTACAGCAGATGAACAGAATAAGTCTAAGATCACACAAGCATGCAAGAATAGCAAGTACTATAAGTAATGCAGTAAGTACTCAGAGGCAAGGTGTTTTTCACCGAAGTTCCCTTCTCTTCTTAGAGAGGTACCTCTCCGTTGGAGAGACTACTCCGAAGAGATAACTAGCACTGAATCGTGCTTGTTCTCCGAGTACCTGACGATCAGGCCTCTTGCTTTGCTTGTGGAAGTCCTTTTGCCTTGCAGCAGGTAGACTTCAGATCACCTTTACAAACTACTGGTTCAGCCCACACAAGCTTGGGTGATACCAACAACTCCTACGCCCGTCTAGGAGTAGACACTCCGAGAGTAATAGATTCAGCAGCAACGAATCTTGGAGGAACCAAATGCTCTTCTGCTCAAGGACTCTAACTCTCTTAGGAAGGTTTGCTTTTGTTCCGAGTGAAAGAGGTTTGCAACGGTCGAATATGCTTTACTGGTTTGAGCTAGCTTGGATGGTTGGTTCAAGTCGAAGACCTCCCCTGGTCCCCTATATATAGGGTTCGCAGGAACCCGACCGTTACACTGTTGCCGCGTAGGATTAAGTGAGCCACCAGTGACAGGCACCGGTGACACAGCTACACACTACGCCCAACCTATAACCAGCTCAGGCAGACCGACACCTGTGTCACCGGAGGCTGACACAGGTAAACCCTTAACTGACGTAGCAGCACTGCTCAGCCCGGTCTGGGCATATGACATGCCCTCAGCATACAACTACTCTGATCCCTAATAAGGAGAGAACCTCCGACAGTCTTCTGACTCAGCAGACAAACCATCGCAGTGCAGGTCCCTTAGCATTTACAAACTCTCCCCTGGTACAGAGATGCACCTGAGTCATAGAGCGCTAGACCACCTGTGACACAGCTGTGTCATACCGGTGACTCTAACCCCTAGGGTATTCTACAGCTAGCACTGCAGAGTGATAACACAAACCAGTTTCACACTTGTGCAAAACTGTTGACACATGGCTACTGACCTCAAAGCGTCAGTGCCACTGTTCAACACCCTGAGCATTGAGCAAAAGATCCTCCACAGATTATTACTACTTCATCCCTCTTGATAGTACGGGTGTTTCCTATGGACTCAAAGAAACTAGCAAATCTAGGCTTTACCTGCCACCAACTGTATTCATGGCCCTTGACGCATCAAGCCACCGTCACCTTGCTTGCAACTCTTTGCACAGCACCGGCTTCTTCACAGCTGTGACACAGCTGCCTAGCACAACCATTCTCTTGTCCTGGAAACCACCTTTGTACCTTTTTGGTTGTCATCATTCCCTTGATAACCCTTCTTCCTGGAACCTATTTAACCTGCTTACACTCATTGTAAACATTAGATCCTAGATTGAGTTGCCATTAACCATCAAAACCACTTAGGGGCCTACATGCTCTTTCAATCTCCTCCTTTTTGGTGGTTAGTGGCAACCCATTCAACAAATTCACATAAAGGTTGAATGAGAGATACATGTGCAAGTTGTTAGAAAATACTCCCCCTGAAGCTGTGCATAATAGATTTGCTTTTGTCAGGCTAGTGCACATATTTTAATTTTGATATGAGCAGTATATTCTTACAACTTACTCTTTTATCAGTTCATAGAATGTGTATCGGAGCATATGTCATTTCAGAGTATATGTATCTGAGCATATGACATAAAGGATATATCTGAACTGATATATTTTTCTTCTGATGCAGTTGTAATAACTAGAGTATATAAGTTTTAATCAGAGCATTCTAGTTATGATAATAGAGCATATAGATGTGTATCAGAACACAAATAGAATAAAAAAAAGGCCCCCGCGTCGCTCTCCTTGGGCGACTCGGGCGGCGACCCCGACACCAGCCTTCCGCCGCCGCCCCCCTCCTCCCCCCCCCTCGTCGCCGCCCGAGATGGCTGCCGGGCAAGCCCGGCTGGCTGTCGGTGAAGGCGGCGGCGAGGCCCTCTCGGCGGTTTTCGCCATCCCGCGCCGCTCCGCGCCTCCGCGCCCCGCTCCCCCCCGCCGGCGGCTGCCCCCGTCGCCTGCTCCGCATCTTCCTCCCGGCGGCCCGCCCCCCCTCCCTCCCCCGGGGCTGCTCGGGCTCGGGCTCCAGATCTGGGCCCAGATCTGAGCGCCGGCCCTTCCGGCGGTCTGGAGCTCTGGCCGGGGCGGGCGGCCTCTCGGCGGCATGTGCTGCTGCTGGCTCCGGCCAGTGGCGGAGCGGCTGCTTGGGGGGCCCGGGCGGGCGCGGTGAGGTGCTGCGGCTGCGGCCTGCGCGACGGGCGGTGGCAGGAGCGCGGCGGGCCAGGGCTTGCCTTGGCTTGTTCCGCAGCTGGGCGGTTCCAGCGGCCGGCCGGCCGGCTGCTGTGGAGGTTGGGGTGGCAGCGCTTCGAGAGAAATCTCTGCCCGGTTATCACGGGTGCCGGTGACTGCGGCGCCCTCGGGCGTCGTCCCCTCGTTGGAGGAGTTGCCGTGGAGCTTCGGCGCCCCTCCCTCCCTCGGGGTCTTGCACACCGGGAGAAATCCTAAGATCCGGCTAGCCGGATTGGGCGACGACGGCGTTATTTACGTCGCTACCTCCTTGGAGGCGTCGTCTTGGTGTTCTTGACTCGGGCAGCCAGCTGGGGGCTTGAGGTCCAGTGTTTGCGGGTGGATGCCGGGGTGGCGTCCCCGGATCCTGATGTTTGTTGGCGTTGTGACAAGTTTGGCGACGACGGTTGGCGACGTGCGGTCCTGGGACGTTGCGCGGTTTCAACTGCGGATGGCCTTCTGACGTCGGCAGTCGGCGTGGCGGCAGGGTTTCTCTGTGCTCCCGTTCCTCCTTTGGCGGTGAAGTCGGAGCTGTAGTGCTACAGGGTGGGCATGGCGGCGACGATGACACGTGTTTCGGGCGGGCTCGATGGCTAGCGCTTTCCTGCTGTCTCGGTGGGCTCGTCGGGGCGAGGCTTGCAACCATCTCCTGTGAGGCTCTTTGCCCAATCGGAGCTGTCTTGTTCTCGACGCAGGCCGACTGTTTGGCATGGGCCGGCATGTCTTCGTGCGACCTCTGTGGAGTTTTCGAGTCCTCGGTACCCTCGGTGGCGAAGTCGGAATCGCCGGGTCGTGGTGGCGAAGGGTGACGACGATGACGCTATAGCTGGTTTCTGCGGGTTTGCTTCTTCGCAGTGGTGTGTGGCGTGTTGTGCTGGTGGCCAGGTCGGTCGGATGTCCGAGGCCATGTGTGGCTATGGGCGTGTAATAGCGGTTTTTGCCCAGTTTTCCTGAATTAACTGGGCAACTCTTTTCTTCTTAATTAATAGAGACGTGAATCTCCGGTCCTAATTTGGACTGTGGTTTCGAAAAAAAAAGAACACAAATAGAGCACAAATTTATAGTAGACATATGAATCAGAGTAAATTTATGTGCAAAGCATCAGAGCAATTATTCAGACTAAGTATATGTACCAGATCAAAGCTGAATAAGGCTCACATTACTGCATCAGAGCTCATTTAAACTCATTAAAGATGAACCTTACGAAATTAGAGCATATCATGAAGATTAATTGTAATCAAGACAAAAGAATCAGAAATTAAAACGCAAGTCTTGATACAGCAAAAAAATGTTTACTCCCTTATATCTCTCCCTTTAGCACTTCTCCCCCTTGCACTATTACTATCATTTTCTCTCCCCCTTTGACATTAAAACACTAGAAAGGGGATGATGAGAAGAAATAATCAGGGGAACTTGGTCTGCAGCAGCTGGAGAACTTCTGACAGTTGAGCTTGCAGCTGATCGACTTTGGAGTCTAGACTGTCAATTTTGGTTCTGAGCTGAAGATTTTCTCTGTGCAGAGCTGCAAACTGTGTTGGCATGACCTTGTTCTGGTAGGCTCTGGCTGCTGCTTGAGACATGAGAGAGGAGATCTGAGTGCCATCTTCAGCTACCTGTGTCACATACACTAACTCAGCTGGGTCAGCTTCAGGAGACTCAGCTATGACACCGGTAGGCACTTGGACTTCAGGCGCTGGCACCAGAGGGACAGGCACTTGAGGAGCTGTGGGAGCAGCTGTGTCACCGGGGGCAGACACAGCTGGATCAGGAGAATCGCCAAACAGAGCTGGCACAACAATCTCATCAGGATGGTCATCAGCCTGAGGCCTCAGCTGGGTCTTTATGGTCTTCACTGTCATGTCGAAATTGGAATCCAGAAGACCTGTGCGTTGAAGGATCATGTACATGATGTACGAGCCATACCTCAGCTTTGCTTTCTTATCTTTCTGAACCGCATCTATCTCATGAAAGATATATCTGGCTACATCAAAATGCTGATTCTGTGCAATGTGCACCAAGATCTGCCAAACTGGATTATACACAGCATCTGTGTTGCCTTCCTTGGGCTGAAGAGTAACATTAATGATCTTCACAAGATGCTTGGCGGTGATGGTGATGCCCTTGAAATAGACATGTTCAGAAGGGGCTTTGACAGGAAAAGTGAAAGTCCTAGGTAGAACTTCCTTCTATCAGAATTGGAGACTGGCTCTAGCTTGAAAAGATTAGGCATTCCAAACTCCACTGGTGCATGTAACAAACTGTTAAACTCTGGGGCTGTTATTGACAGAAGTTGACCTCTAGTCTTCCAGAGCATAACATCTTGGTTGCTTTGTTCAACCCAGACTGTGGCATAAAATTTTCTGAGAATCTCTGGGTCATAATTCTGTTGAAGACTGCAAATAAACTCCAGGCCTGAGGCTTGAATCAAAGATAGTAGGGTTCTTAGCCTGGGATCACTCAGGGCAGACCAGTCTATGGCCTTGCAATTAACAAATCCTTTCGAAGACAAGATTTCATGATATACACCCCGTTGATGATCATTGTGAAATCTGGGGTCTGAGCAAGATGGTTCCTTGAACTCTTGATCTTCAGAGAAGTACGGGAAAATTGACCTCATTTTGATGAATGTACTGGTGCTCATTGAGGCAACTTTACTCTTGGACTTCTTTGGATCACTCTTAGGAAGCTTTTTGGCTGCAGCTCTTGAGATGAATGCCATTTGGTTAACTTCAGTCCTCAGAACATGTGAAAATATGTAGTGATACTTGGATTCTAAGTCATCATCTGCAGCTGAGGGACTGGGTGAGTTGTCTTCATGTTCTTCCTCTTCTTCCTCTTCTGACTCTATGGCTGATTCTGCGCTGGGGGATGAGCTTTCTGCTTGATAGTCTTTATCAGAATCAGACCTAGGTTCTTTGGCCCTTGGTGGAGTCACTGATACTCCTCTTCCATCATCTGATTCGCTCTCTGAGCTTTCTTCTTGGCCAGCTGCTTCAGGTGCCTGTGCCACAGGAGAAGACACAGGTGCTTGAGCAATGGAGACTGGGTCAGCTACCGGAGACACAGGTGATGGAGTCTGGTGGGTCACTTGGGCTTGAACCTCTTCTGCCTGAGGCACAGCTGGCTGAGATAGCTGTGGACTTGGTGATTTGGCAGGTTTAGTAGGCTTCATAGATCTAGCCTCTATTGATGATGAAGGCACTTGAGCCTCTTTTGGTACTTGTTCCTCAGCCTCAGACACAAGAAACTGGGATGGAGACGTTTGCTTCTGCACATCCAGAGAGGAGAGGGATTCTACACTTGTAGAGCTTTGAGTTCTTCTGCTCCTCCTCTGGTAAGTCTGTAGATCAGACTTGGCTGGGCTGGCCACCTGTGACACAGGTGGTGGCATCTCCTTCTTAATTTCTTAGAGAGCTTCCTTCTGCTGGTCCAGCTGATCTTTCATTGTCAGCTTGGAACACTGAGACCTCTGGTTCTGGCTGCTTCTTTGCTGGAGGTTCTTCACTGATGACAACAATGTCAGACCTTTTTCTCTTGGCTCTTAGAGTAGATAGCACTATAGGATCTGGCTGGTTAGCAGTAGATACTTGACTTTGTTTGAGCTTGACTTCAGCCATCAAGGCTATCTTCTCTAGACCTTTGGGCAATCTCATTGCTTTGCCTAGCAGCTCATTGATTTGTTGAAGAAGAGTGCTGTCTCTTTGTTCTGAACTCAGGCCTTTGGGCATGGATTTTTGAGTTGAGGCAGAAGATCGAGCTGACTTGAGGTCAGGGGATAGAAGGCCTCTTTTAAGCTTGATTTTAGCTTGTACTGCTTGCTTCTCAAGACCAGAGGGCAGAGAGTTGGCCTTACGGATCAATTCACTGATCTGATGGATAAGCTCCCTATCATTGTGCTTTATTTCAACTGGCTTAGAATAAGGCATTGCCAGATAGCTGGTTGAGATTTTCTCCTGAGTTTCAATAATTTTCTTTCTCAGCTCAACCTCAGCTGAATATGAAGTGGCTGTTTGTAGCTACTTGTGCAGATCAGCAATTTCCCTTAGGAGAGCTCTATCTTCTTTGGAAGGTTCAGGGATTTGCATTGTAACAGGCCTAGCAGCCTCTGAAAGCTCAAAGCTCTTGGCAGTGTACACTAGTACAGAACTGGTCTTTTAAGACCCCTCATCGCACACGGTTGTCCGAAACCCGTCAGCAATGTGAACATCGCAGATGGTCAAATTTCAGGCCCGTGTGTGATGTGCCACGGCAAACTGGGCCGTGTGCAATGTGAGGCACATCGCACACGGTTTTTTCTGAGAAACCGTGTGAGAAACATCGCACACGGGTATTTTCTAGGACCGTGTGCGATGTTCCACACATCACACACAGTTATTTCAGAGATTCCGTGTGCGATGTGCCTCACATCGCACACGGTTATTTCACTCACATCGCACACGTTTGCTTCATAGGAACGGACCGTGTGTGATGTCTGGTTTCACAGGTAGCCGGCATCAGTGACGTATTTTGTTTGATGACCGTGTGCGATGTTGTAATTATCGGTGACGGTTAGTTTTGATAACTCGTGTGCGATATCAAACTTCTTCTATTTATACACGCGGGAACCCTAACTGTCTTTCGCACCGCGCTGTGGCCGCCGCCTCCTCCCCGAGCCTGGATCCGGTCGTCGCCTCTTCCTCGAGCCCGGATCCGACCGCCGCCTCCTCCCCGAATCCCCCGACCCCGGATCCAGTCGCCGCCTCTTCCTCGAGGCCGGTGACCGCTCCTCTGCCTTGCAGCAGCGCTGGCGCCGATGGAGGCTGCCGTTTTCTCTCGCGTTTGTGACACTGCACTGCACTGCACAAGACACTTCTTTTGGAAAGAGTGTCTTGTGCAGTGTAAACGCAATGTCACCATGGTGACGACGCTCTATTGCGGTTACATTGCACAAGAAAATTGCGTGACGTATCAGACGCCTTCCTCTAGGTATTACCTTCTGAACCTCTGTACTTTGTTATACGCTGATTATACCGTGCTAAATTGTGAATTGTGACTGACATGATTGTGTGCTTCGATCAGAGGTCAGGATGAAGCCGAGCCTAAGGGGAGGTGCACGCACAGATGTCGCATTCTAATGGGTCCATTTCATGTGAGAAAACATGCACTCTAGCTAGCACTTTCTACCCTAGAAGACCAAGCCCTAGATAGTTCCTTTCCATATGAAACTGAGATGTGCAAAATTCCTTAGCAACTTGTGCGATGTCGAATGTGTTGTACATATATATATATGGTTGAGATGTGGAGTTGTCAAATTTGAGATGTGGAATTGAGATGCAGAAAATTATTTAATTTGTGTTGTGGATGCTTGTGATATATATTGTCCTGTGCATACTGGGATGTTATTCTATTTTTCAGAGGTGGCAAGCGAAATGAACTGATGAAGCCAGGAAACATACAACAAAAACTCTATCTGGTATGTAAGTCTCATCACAGACGGGCAACATTTCAGGCCCGTGTGCGATGTGCCTCACATCGCACACGGTTATTTCAAACTTGCCGTGTGCGATGTGCCTCCCCGAACATCGCCCACGGTTAGTTCACAGGAACCATGTGTGATGTGGATCCACATCGCACACGCTTTTTACTAGTGACCGTGTGTGATATCTCGTTCCGGTTTGCGTAGGTAGCCGCCATCAGTGATGGATTTTGTTTGATGACCATGTGCGATGTCGTAAGTGACCCCTGTGTACCAGTACCGAGCTCGACCTAAATGCTCCAGTTCGAGCGCGCGGGAACGGTGGCTTGTTGTAAGGGCAGGAGTGGCGCACGACGGCTAATTGGAGTGGCGGCGGTTGCGGCGGGCGGCAGCTGCGGCGGCAGAGGCAGTGGCTTGCCGGGGCAGCTAGCTGTATGTGATCAGCTCTGCTAGCAATTAAGACAGAGTACGCGTATAATCAGCATCAAGTAGTCGTCCTTCGGTTAATTTTTAGATCCGGGTATTCTGCATGCAGTGCTAGCAAAATCATGCCATGTAGTTTTTCTATTGTTTGAAATCCTGTAGATGGATCGAGGTTGGATGTCTGAGAGTCGTACAAGTCGAGCATAAATCAGTGGCGTCGTTCGTTTCATGAAAGTCGCGGAGGCAGACATGAGGAACAAGGGGGAATGGCTGATTTTCTGTCCATGTGTTGAATGTGGAAACTCTAGACTGTGGGAGGACCCAAGAGTGATCGAAGAGCATTTGTTTTGGAGGGGTTTCAAGATGGGATATTCATGCTGGACCAAGCACGGTGAAGAGCCGCCGGTCATGCACGTAGAAAACGAAGACGGCGATCATCATATGCCAAACCCATATGATGGGCAGCCAGATGGCGACGATTGTGATTCCGATGGCGATGAAACTGCTATTCCAAATCTGCAACAAATGATTCATGATTTTGAGAGCAACCACGATGATACAGAATACAGGGAATTCATGGGCTTGATGGAAGACGCCGAGAGACCACTGTATCCAAACTGCAAGGCAAAGCACTCTAAGTTGTCAGTAACACTTGACCTCTTGAGATTGAAGGCAGAAAGCGGATGGTCGGACAAGAGCTTCACAAAGATGTTGGGTCTTTTTGCAGACATGCTTCCAGATGAAAATAAGTTGCCAAAAAACATCTACGAAGCCAAGAAGGTGATTTGCCCCATGGAACTAGAAGTACAGAAGATACACGCATGTAAGAATGACTGTATGCTTTATCGCAATGAGTACAAAGATTTGCGTTCATGTCGGATATGCAAAGCTCCTCGATACAAGCGTAAGTTTGCAAAAGACAAAGACAAGGCCGATGATGAGATCAAGACGGGGGGTCCCTAATAAGGTTGTGTGGTACTTGCCTGTAATTCCTCGTTTGAAGCGTTTGTTTGCAAACCCGAAGGAAGCGAAGCTGATGCGTTGGCATGCGGAGGGACGTAAGAATGATGGAAAGATGAGACACCCGGCTGATGCTGCCCAGTGGAGAAGAATCGATGCGAAGTACCCAACCTTTGGCGATGACCTAAGGAATGTAAGATTCGCAATGAGTACAGATGGAATGAATCCATTTGGCAGCATGAGCAGCAGACACAGCACTTGGCCTGTGCTTCTGTGTATGTACAACCTTCCTCCTTGGCTGTGCATGAAGAAGAAGTACATCATGATGTCGATGCTTATCCAAGGGCCAAAGCAACCTGGAAATGACATCGACGTTTACTTCAGGCTGCTGGTGGAAGAACTACAAACATTGTGGAAAGAGAAAGGCGTAAGGGCATGGGATGCATACAAGAAGGAGTCATTCGATCTCCGTGCATTGTTACTCCTTACCATCCAGGATTATCCAGCACTTGCTAATGCTTCGGGGCAGAGTACAAAGGGAGCCAAAGCATGTGTCACGTGCATAGATGATACCGCGAGTGTCTGGCTTCCGTTCTCGCGCAAAACCGTATACATGCGTCATCGGAGGTTCTTGAGAAAAAATCACCCTTACCGTAACATGAAGGAACAATTTGACAGCAATACAGAAAGAGGCGTGAAACCAAGGCCTTTTACTGGCGAAGAGGTCAGTGAGATGGTGAAGGATGTGAATGTCTTGCTTGGCAAGGGACATAAACGTCCCCGTGAGAAGAGCGTGTGGAAGAAGAAATCAGTTTTCTGGGACTTACCTTACTGGAAGGATGTAGATGTACGTCACTGCATTGATGTCATGCACGTCGAGAAGAACGTATGTGACAGCGTTCTTGGTACATTACTGAACATGAAAGACCCAACCGCGCACCACCCCCAACCGGCGGCGGAGACGTGGCGGCCATGCTCTGACAGGGGAACGGCCCGCCCGGAATTAACCCGGAAGCAGCCCCGGAGGCAGGGCAGCCCGGATGTTCAACCCGGAGGTTCCGGAGCGAACCTCCGGCACCAACGGAACCGGCTCAAAACTTCTCTGGACTCCCCCGGAAAACAGCTCGGAGTTCATCCGGAATTTCTGGAAAACCCGGAGGTTCATCGCGGAGCCTCCGGACTGAAACTGCGGCCGCAACGGGACTACCCAACCCTCTCTGGACTCCTCCGGAAAACAATCCGGAGTCTAGCCGAAAATCCGGGCTCACTCGGAGGTTCATCCCGGAGGCTCCGGATGGGACCTCCGGTAGCACCAGGATCACCCAACTGCTCTCTGGACTCCCTCAAAAATGGTTCGGAGTCCACCCGGAAAGCGGACTCACCCGGAGGTTGGACCCGGAGGTTCCGGACCAAGCTTCCGGATCAAGCATAGAGAAGAAAACTTGCGCAAAATACTATTTGGACTACAGGAACATAATAGTTTTAGATTTTCTTGGTTACTCAAATAAGTTGATTGGTGTTAATTTTTTGAAATTGATTTCCAAAGATGAGATATGCACGTATTCTATAAAACATAGTTTTTCAACATTTGAGTTTATGCAAGGGTTGGTGCAAGGATGATGACATGTATGCATAATGAGATGCAAAAACCTAATTTGGATAAAATGGGCATTACACTGCCACTCTGTGACAGTCCTTAGGGTTAGCTTGGAATCTAGCACACATGCATACACTCAACATAATATCAGGCCTAGATGCATATAAGTATAGCAAGTAGTCTATCATGGATCTAAACTCTTTCTGATCAGCAGGTTTACCTTCAGTGTTTAAATCCAGATGACCATTAGTTTGCATGGGAGTATGAATAGGCTTTGCATCCTTCATGCCAAACTTGGTGCTGATGTCCTTGGTGAATTTTTCTTGAGAGATAAAAGTACCTTCCTTGAGTTGTTTGATCTGAAGTCCTAGAAAGTACTTGAGTTCACCGTCCAGGGACATCTCAAATCTCTTGGTCATCATCTGGCTAAACTCATCACTCATGGAGCGGTTAGTACTGCCAAATATTATGTCATCGACATATATTTGGCACACAAATAAATCCTTTCCATTTTTCTTAGTGAATAGAGTTGTATCTACTAAGCCCATTTTAAAACCATTCTTGATCAGAAATTCTTTCAGTGTGTCATACCATGCTCTAGGTGCTTGCTTTAGGCCATAAAGTGCTTTGTGCAGTTTATAAACATGGTAAGGTTTCCTAGCATCTTCAAAGCCTGGTAGCTGTTCTACATATACAAGTTCAGAAAGTTTACCATGGAGGAAGGCAGACTTCACATCCATTTGGTAAAGCTTGATGTTATGATGAACAGCATAGCCAAGCAGGATCCTGATGGCTTCAAGTCTTGCCACTGGAGTAAATGTTTCTCCAAAGTCCAGGCCCTCCACTTGTGTGAAACCTTGAGCCACAAGCCTGGCTTTGTTCCTTACCACTTGCCCATTGGTATCTTGTTTGTTCCTGAAGACCCACTTAGTTCCAATCACATTATGATCTTTGGGTCTTTCCACCAGGGACCAAACTTGGTTTCTCTCGAATTGGTTGAGCTCTTCATGCATTGCATTTATCCAATCAGCATCCATGAGAGCTTTCTTGATGTTCCTGGGTTCAACACTGGAAACAAAGGAGTAATGTTCACAGAAATTAGCAATTCAAGAACGAGTAGTCACTCCCCTATTAATGGCACCAATGATTTGATCAACAGGGTGATCCTTCTGCAGCCTGCTGATCACAAGGGGATCGGGGTTAACCGCCTGCGTCACAGCTGTTGGAGATGCCTGTGACACAGTTGGTTCTTCCTGTGACACAGCTGGCTGAGTCAGGTCCTCTGCATCCAGTTGATTATTGGCTGGGTTGTACTCGAACTCAATGTCTTGATCTCCAATGTCTTCACCCAGTGATGGAGAGAGTGGTTCTTGATCAATTGGTGAGGCAGCCTCTTCCTTGATGGTGGGTCTGATCTCACCATTGGATTTCTTCTGAATATCCACATTCCCTACATCATTAACAACCTGCTCTTCTTGGGAGCCATAAGACTCATCAAAATCCACATCCATAGATTCTTCAACAACCTTTGTGGTGGTGTTAAAGACCCTATAGGCATGAGAGTTAATAGAATAACCAAGGAATATACCAACATCAGATTTAGCTTCAAACTTAGTAAGGCATTTGCCCTTTCTAAGGATGTAGCACTTACAACCGAATACTCTGAAGTATGAGACATTAGGCTTGGAGTTGGTGAGCAGCTCGTAAGAAGTCTTCTTGAGTAGTGGATGTAGATATAGCCTGTTGATAGAGTGGCAAGCAGTGTTGACAGCTTCAGCCCAAAATCTTGGTAAAGTTTTGTATTCATCTAGTAATGTCCTTGCCATCTCTATCAAGGTTCTGTTCTTCCTTTCCACTACTCCATTTTGCTGTGGAGCATATGGACTTGAAAGTTCATGCTTTATTCCATGCTTGTCCAGGAATGCTTCCACCTTTGAGTTCTTGAGCTCAATCCCATTGTCACTCCTGACCTTGACCAGGTTTACCTTCCACTCATTTTGAACTCTAACAATGAGGTGCTTGAGTTTCTTGTAAACCTGTGTCTTCTCCTTCAAAAAGAACACCCAAGTATAGCGAGAAAAATCATCTACAATGACAAATCCATACTTGTTACCTCCCAAGCTCTCATATGTAGTAGGACCAAAAAGGTCAATGTGTATGAGCTCAAAAGGTTTGGTGGTGGTCATGACATTCTTGGGACGGTGAGCAGCTCCAACTTGTTTGCCAGCTTGACAAGAGTTGCAGGGTTTGTCCTTCTCAAACTTCACTTTTTCTAAGCCTATGACATAGTCATGCTTGCTGAGTTTGTTGAGAAGCTTTATCCCTGCATGTCCTAGCCGCCTGTGCCACAGCCAGCCAGCACCGGTCTTGGCCATGAGGCACCATGGAGCTGCTGCAGGCTGTTCATTGAAGTTGATAATGTATAGTTTTCCAGACCTGCATCCTTTGAATACTTGAGAATCATCAGATAGCTTAGAGGCTATGACCTCATCAGGATAGAAAGTAACTTTCATACATATGTCACACAGCTGTGACACAGACATCAGACTGTAGCCTATCTGATCCACAAGCATAACATTAGATAAAGAGTGATTTTTAGATATGACAACTTTACTAATGCCATTTACCTTTCCCTTTGAGTTATCTGCATAGATCACGTATTTCCTTGGAAGATGTTCACTTGTGATCTCTACAAACTCCTCTCTGCCTCCTGTCATATGTTGTGTACATCCACTGTCCACAACCCAGTCAGATCTACTGGAGGCAGTATCCTGCAAGATTAGTTATGAGATTTAGGGATCCAAACATGTTTGGCTCCCCTAGCAGATTTACCATATGCAGAAACAGCAGTTAATGAGTTAGCATATCTGTTCCTAACATTTACAGCCTTAGCAACAGATGATATAACATGAATCCTCTTAGGCTGTCTGTCACCTGCAACCTTAGACAAAGAGGTTAGCTGGCTGTGTGAGTTGCCGGTGACACCGGTGGGTACACAGCTGTGTAGTATACCTGTGACACAGGCAACTGTTACCTTTGGAACCCAGATAGCAGGTAACCACTTTGTCAGATGTTTGTGACTAACATACTTGGCCACAATTTTCCCTTTTCTATCCTTCTACAGGACATAGGATGGGTTAGATGGAATGTTTACTGCATTCCTATTGCTCTGCATGTGACCAACAAATTTGTTGTCACTAGTACCTGCCTGTCTCACAAATTTAGCTGCAAGATAAGAGTTAGTGACAGCAGGTAGTTTATCTTTATTTGCAGAGGAACCATAACCCAGGCCTTTTCGGCTATCATTCTTTCTCAGCACCCCAGCTCTAATCAGCTGATAATTTTGCATGCCAATGTTGGCAGTGCATAGGCCTTTTCTCATGAGTCTCTTAAGCTCTTCAAGCTCCTCCTTGAGCTTGTTATGTTCAGCTGCATCCACAGAGTTAGTAGCAGTAGAGGTTGAAGCCTCTTTAGAGTTATTAATAGCACAACCTGTGGATGTTAGAACATTTATACGACTAGCACAGTTTAAGCTTGTCTTAATGATAGCAGGAGCAGGAAAAGATGCATTAGTACATATAGAAGGAATATCAGTGCACATGGAATGCTTTGCCTTAAGCTCCTCATGCTCCTTAATGAGAAGCTCATGAGCTGCCTTGAGCTTTTCATGAGCTATTTCCAAGTTTTCTTGGTCCAGCCTGAGATTTTCCCTGTCATCTGTAACCTCATCATATGATTCACTCAGCTCCCTGAGTTTATCCCTTAAGGATATGTTCTCCTTCCTCTCCTTGCCATAGGCCTTATCTGTTCTTTCAAGAATGCCCATTAGTTCAGCATAATCAGGAAAGTCATCTTCAGTAAGTACCTTTGATCTTTTGGCCATGAGACACAAAGGGGCAGAAGTGGATGGCAGTTGATCAGCTTCAGCATTGATCTCAGAGCTGTGTGACCTGGCTGTGTCACAGATGGGTATATCAGCCATGCTGATGGCAATCCCAGTGACTTGATCTTCATCTTCAGACTCTTCTTCTGAGCCTGAATCCTCAGACACCCAAGTTTGTCCAACATAAGCTTTGGTAGTGGCTTTGTTTTTGGAGTAGGTTGGATGCTTGCTGTTGAAGGTCTTCTTCTTTCTATAGAAGTCCTTCTTCTTCTTCCTGTACTGACTATTGTCCTTCTTCTTACTTGGACAATCAGCAGCAAAGTGGCCTTCCTTGCCACACTCGAAGCACTTGTTGTCTTCGGACAGCCTCTTCCCTTTGAATCTGTCGCTGGACTCGAACTTCTTCTTCTTCTTGTAGAACTTTCTGAAATTTCTTGTGAGGAGGATGAGTTCACTCTCTTCTTCACTGGTCATCTCCTCATTGAGTTCCTCACTGCTGTCACTCTCAGGTTGTGACGTTGAAGCAGTGGTCTTCAAGGCAATATTCTTCTTAATAGCTGGCGAAGAGCTTTGCTTGCCTTCTTGCTTGAGTTCCATCTCATGTGTAAGGATCCTTCTTAGCACTTCTGTGGGCTTCATCTTGTCGAACCCATCTTTCTCCTTTAGCATGAGAACAAGAGTTCTGTAGGCTTTAGGAAGCACTGACAAGAACTTCTTCAGCACATCTTCATCATCTACCCGATTGGAGCCTAGGGCCTTCAACTGGTTGGTGATGATTGTGAGTCTTGAGAACAGGGAGTTGATGTCCTCACCATGCTCATACTTGAATCTCTCCAATGTTGATTCTAGAAGGCTTCTCTTGACTTCTTTAGAGTATCACTGCCCTCATAGATCTGCTCCAGAATATCCCAGATATCCTTGGCAGAATCCATAGTGCTGACTCTGTTGAAATCATGCTCCTGTAGACCCTTGAAGATTGTTGTGGCAGCTCTTGTTCTGAATGTTCCTCTTGTCGTTTATGGTAGGCATGATGTTGTCTTCTAACCTGTAGCCTGTACAGACAATTTCCCATACATCTGGGTCAATGGCAATAAGATGCATTGGCATCTTTCTTTTCCAGAATGCATAATTAGTCCCATTAAAGACATGTATTTTACCCTCATAGCTCGACATCCTTTAACTCTGGCTGTTAGACCAAATCAAAGAGCAACCTCGCTCTGATACCAATTGAAAGGACCGAAGGTGCCGACTAGAGGGGAGGGGGTGAATAGGAGGCTAATTAAAATTACTTCTTTTAACTTTGTTGAACAGATTAAGTCTTAGCTAGTTGCAGGGTGAGCTAACTGTGTAACAGGTGAACAGCACAGGCAAGATATTATGTATGAATTAACAAGTAGCTGTCACACAGGTGGCTAACACAGGTGAGCTAAAGACTTAGAAATAATGTGCAACCTAACTGGCCGTGTAACAGGTAGCTAACGCAGGTAAGAGATAAGATCAATAGCAACTGTGACACAGCTAAGATAGCACAGGTAAAAAGGTGATCTACAGGAGATGAACAGAATAAGTCTAAGATCACACAAGCATGCAAGAATAGCAAGTACTATAAGTAATGCAGTAAGTACTCAGAGGCAAGGTGTTTTTCACTGAAGTTCCCTTCTCTTCTCAGAGAGGTACGTCTCCGTTGGAGAGACTACTCCGAAGAGATAGCCAGCACTGAATCGTGCTTGTTCTCCGAGTACCTGACGATCAGGCCTCTTGCTTTGCTTGTGAAAGTCCTTTTGCCTTGCAGGAGGTAGACTTCAAATCACCTTCACAAACTACTGGTTCAGCCCACACAAGCTTGGGTGATACCAGCAACTCCTACACCCGTCTAGGAGTAGACACTCCGAGAGTAATAGATTCAGCAGCAACGAATCTTGGAGGACCAAATGCTCTTCTGCTCAAGGACTCTAACTCTCTTAGGAAAGTTTGCTTTTGTTCCGAGTGAAAGAGGCTTGCAACGGTCGAATATGCTTTACTGGTTTGGGCTAACTTGGATGGTTGGTTCAGGTCAAAGACCTCCCTTGGTCCCCTATATATAGGGTTTGCAGGAACCCGACCGTTACACTGTTGCCATGTAAGATTAAGTGAGCCACCGGTGACAGGCACCGGTGACACAGCTACACACTACGCCCAACCTATAACTAGCTCAGGCAGACCGACACCTGTGTCACCGGAGGCTGACACAAGTGAACTCTTAACTAACGTAGCAGCACTACTCACCCCGGTCTTGGCACATGACATGCCCTCAACATACAACTACTCTGATCCCTAATAAGGAGAGAACCTCCGATAGTCTTCTGACTCAGCAGACAAACCATCGCAGTGCAGGTCCCTTAGCATTTACAAGCTCTCCCCTGGTACAGAGATGCACCTGAGTCATAGAGCACTAGACCACCTGTGACACGGCTATGTCACACCGGTGACTCTAACCCCTAGGGTTTTCTACTGCTAGCACTGCAGAGTGCTAACACAAACTAGTTTCACACTTGTGCAAAACTGTTGACACAGGGCTACTGACCTCAAAGCATCAGTGCCACTGTTCAACACCCTGAGCATTGAGCAACAGATCCTCCACAGATTATTACTACTTCATCCCTCTTGATAGTACGGGTGTTTCCTATGGACTCAAAGAAACTAGCAAATCTAGGCTTTACCTGCCACCAACTGTATTCATGGCCCTTGACGCATCAAGCCACCGTCACCTTGCTTGCAACTCTTTGCACAGCATCGGCTTCTTCACAGCTGTGACACAGCTGCCTAGCGCAGCCATTCCCTTGTCCTGGAAACCTCCTTTGTACCTTTTTGGTGGTCATCATTCCCTTGATGACCCTTCTTCCTAGAACCTATTTAACCTGCTTACAATCATTGTAAACATTAGATCCTAGATTGAGTTGCCATTAACCATCAAAAACCACTTAGGGGCCTAGATGCTCTTTCAGTATTGGTATACTAGCATGCGTAGGTTGTATTTCATATATGGTTGTGCTCTGGTCGTCATCGTCCATATCCCATTCCTAGTTACACATCTACCTCTATCCGCATGTGGATTAACTTTAATCCTTTGACATGTGGACACTATATCATTTTGATACATTTATCCAATCATGCACATTGCTTCATGTAATGTAAACATGATTACTCTCGTTGAGATCAACTTCTCGATCCGTCTTAACTATAGACCTATTCTGATGGATCCTATATGTCTGTGCTATTGACCAATTCATCACATCATTATATCAATCACATCATTATATCAGCTTCAGTGATCTTGAATCTTGTCTCAGTGTGCAAAAGTCACCTGAATAGTCTTCCATCCTGTATGTTCACCTTTGTCCTTTGACACCTACCCGACCTTGCTACCCCTATTCTTCTAGTATTTCCATTTGATATTTAATTTGGAGTTATATTCATTTGCTTTGCACTTTATTGCCGTTGTGATGAATAGGAAGTAACAATGTTGGGTAAAGACAAGTTCTTGCAGAAGAAGATAAACTCGCCAACGAAGGCAATGTTCCCTTATTCTTGATCATGTTGATCCCTATTTGCAAAACCATTATATTTGTGTCTTTTGTAAATATGCATGCCGTTTTGTATTTAATGAATGTTTTAGCATCAGTTCCAAAGTGAACCATAAATCCATGTTGCCATGCCTTGTTTTATCTAGTGTAGTTATTCAATTATTTATAGAAGTAGAAATGCTTAGCCCTGCAAGAATTTAGTGAAAACCCTTTTTGTGCCTCGCCGAGGTTG
Organism: Stipa capillata; assembly: GCA_019208055.1. NCBI lineage: Eukaryota > Viridiplantae > Streptophyta > Magnoliopsida > Poales > Poaceae > Stipa > Stipa capillata. The sequence goes on from JAGXJF010004111.1 coordinate 91,023, forward strand.
ACTTGTATCATGAATCATAATGCGCTATCACATTGGTGATATGTTGGGCTCATTGAGCATTTACCCTGTGCCTACTTCTGTCTAAAATCTACTATGGGTGAAACTTACCAATAAGGTGTGGGCGACAAACGGATTGATGTGGTGATGAATTAACATGTGTTGTTATTTCAAGGGTTGGTGTTAGCGTCTCCTACATCATAAGAAACTGAGTTGTGACCTTATGAAATTATGAACCAAGCGCAACCACAAGTCTATTATGGGCATGACTTGGCCAACTAGTTTGTTGAAACTAGGGTGACACTACGGAGGGGAATGAAGCTAGGGATACGCCTGGTGAGGCAACTAGTAGTGATAGCTATCCTAGAGTTGGTCTAGTGGGTAGTGTCAACTAAGGGACAACATTGTAAAGGCCTCGTTGTAAAGGCTTGGTCACATTCCTTGAAAGAATTTGAAACCCAGGTTAATCTTACATCTTATGGGTAAAGTGTACAACCTCTACAGAGTATTAAACTAATCGACTAGCCATGTCCACGATCACTGACGGCATAATGTTCTGTTCATAATAAGGAATCTGTCTCCTTGCTACTTTTTTCCCTCTTTCTTATTCTCCCTCCTGTCTCCCTTCTAATGCTTTTCCCTCTACCTAAAATCTGGATGAGCATAGGTGATCAGAACCTATCGTCGGGATTAAGGCATCGACCTTACTCGACTAGTGTTGGTGGTTGGAACCTTCACTAAATACCCCAGTTGTTAAAATTATTTTGATCTCAAATAAATGATTTGATCTCAGGCCTGCCTTCGAAATTATTAAAGATATTCCATAAAGTCTTCCTTTTTTTAAGCCTGCATGTAGTAGTAGGTTTTCTTGAAAAGGGGGCACGCTGGGTACATGAAGTACTCATCAAGCATGTTTTTTGTTGGATGTGTTTAGATAATTGTGAAGTCTATGAGAAATTCTACGACAAGGTTGAGGACTAGCTCACATTGGACTTCGTCGACTACCTGTGGCTGAGATGGAGATGTCTATGCTTTATCATTTCCGCTGTGTTTTGAATGGTAAGGACATAAGTCCTAACTACTTTATGTAGCTGTGTGGCTACTATACTCCTTTGTTTTATAATAAACTTCATGATGTGTGCAGTGATATCAATTCGCCTGTGTTCATCAGGTTGATCCTAGATTGATAATGAGATACATAGGGGGGTCTAGGAGTTTACTCTCAGGTTCCCACACAATATTTTATTTGTGTTCATAATCCTACTGGATGCATGAGATGATGCATCCATGCTTTAAAAGTTTTATTTCAGTCCATAATTTATAGCCTTAATGCATCATATGAGCATCCTTAAATGCACAAACGCACGAAGGGCATGAGTTACATAGATCTAAATTGAAACTAACACCGTACTTTTTTGGAAAAGTTCACTCGGGAAAATTTCCAAGTAGGATCACTAGATTAGGGGAATTAGGGATGTATGTGCTTCTTGTTCAGCGAGTAGAGGAAGAAAATGATGAGGTAGGTGCCCTTGATGACGACCCGATTCCATTGATGGAGATGACAAGGATGCTGTTGGGTGGACGATGGGAGGCCATAGAACACCCAAAGCATGCAGTTGAGCAGCGTCTCTCGGTACAGGTCTGACTTGAACTCCTCCACGTCCTTGTTCTTGATGATCTGCCAGAACGTCGGCCTGCACATGTACAAGCAGAAAGCAAGCGCCCCTCATCAGAATCAAACCCTAATACCAACCACCTTCCATAGAGAGTAGACTAGACAAGCGGATGACGGGAATGGTAGCAGTGGCTTACACAGGGGAAAGGAAGAGGCCGAAGGTGATGACATTGTTGATGATGCCGGCGACATTGCGGGCCAGGTCAGGGAAATCATCTTGCTCACCGCGAGCGGGTGGGGAAACACATGACTTGGGACTTGGGATTGGTTTGGATTGGATAGTGCATGTGGCAAAAGGGAGGAAGAGAGAAAGCAAAGAAATTGAGATTTGGGATTCGGTTGAAGTCGAGGGATTAGCTTATATAGATAAACATGCGAGGGCATGATGTTTATCTGGTCTCGTGTTAGATCCTATGATTTGGTTAGTACCTACCAGAATAGGTCACAAGTTCTGAGTTTTACTATGCATCCAATTTGTTGATATCTATATCTTTATCTACATGGATATTAACACGCACTATTCTTGAGATTCAAGATACCGTTTTACTTTAAAGAGCAAAAGAAATCCCAGATAATTACTAATGCACCGTTGAGTACACAGATTCTTTTCCTATTCGTACTAGATTATATTAAGGAAAAACTACTTGACCGAATCAAGGTCAAGATAACTAGTGTGATTCTACACTGGGAGAATCGTGGATATGTAGGGAATAGAGAAATTCCACCCGTCTAAGAAAAGAACTATTACACATAAATAGGAAACTAATAAGGATAAGTAAGAAACAAGACACCATATTTGATACCGAAATATTCGGTTTGATAACCTGCAACTAATTCCCCCTGTAGGTAATCTTTCACATTCGGCCAAAGAAAAATTCTAAAAACTAGAAAGCTTATAGGCTGAAAGGTGAGTTATGGCTGGCTTACTGTACTTACTTTCCGATTGCTGAGTCCGTTTGCTATTTTTGAATTATTCCTAATCACTGCATGATTCCTCTTCCTCTCTTGTCTCGGTCACTAGCCCCTAGGTCTATCATCTATAGCCTCTCATTTGGTTACCAGTATTGCGTCTATATTGATTGAAGCGATTAGCTCGTCTTTCCTTGCTTCTAGACCAAACGTCACTATATCCATAGTGTCGGAGTATTATTTTGGCAATACTGAATATGGGGTGGCGTGAGCACAGCAGATCCAGATGGGTGCACACGGGAGACAATGTTTAGACAGATTCAGGCCCTCGAGGAGAGGTAATACCCTACGTCCTGTATTGGTGGCTGGTATTGCTTGAATCCCGAGTGCCACAAACCCTTAAGAACAGATCTTAATGTTGCTTGGGCTATGAACGAGTGCGTAAGCGTAAGAATAAGAAAAACGGTACTGATCGGAGGATCCCTACCAGGTCTTATATAGGCGACCGGGTAGGGTTACAAGAGTCCGGATCGGTTTACAGAGGAGTTTCCTAATTGGTTACAACAAAATCTGGGATTGCCGGATGTGTGTTTATCTCTGTCTTGTACTCCAAGTCGATGAGGCGCCCCCATGTAGAAGTCAGATTCCAAGTAGTCAGCCCGGCCCGCCATATGGCCAGAGGGCCGATTCGTCCTCCTTGATGATACCCGGGTGCCATGTCATCATCAGTAGCCCCCTGAGTCCTTCACGATCTGACTGCTGTCGGCCTTCTCCCCTGGACAAATTTCCCGAATGGCCTCCGTTTGAGCATGCCTTCTGATTGCTTGCAGGGAGATTGTGAGGGACTGATAGAACTCCTGTGGAAAAGACAATAACAAGCCAAGCAATATTCACCCATAAGGCAGGAATATCATGGCGGATGAGTGAGTAGTGGGTAAATTCTGGTGGTATCCAGTCTATCCTGATGGACAGAGATCGGCTGATAGCCTAGCGGGGGCATACCATGAATCCCGACTGAATTTCCGAGTAGCACCTGGTTTCCCGAGTGGCTCGAGTCCAGCTAGTGTCCCTCTGAGGGAATACCTCTGAAATTTACGTCAGAACCAGAGAAAACAAGCCATGGTGCATAGGTTCCCGAGTGGCGAAGCCTTACACCGGTTCATTCCACTAAATCCGAAAATTCCAGATCCTGAAGCCTTCGGAACGACAGTTCTCTGGAAGGTCCAGGTGGAGAATCCGGTAGCTCCGAGTTGCTCAGCATCCGACTTGTGGCCTGCAGAAGGCGCACCATAACTGCCCTTCACTCGGGTGTATTCAAGTGATTGCGTTCCTGCTTGAGGCCAATCCTTGAAACCCTTCAAAACTGTAACGTCCGATCCCGAATTTGTCGGTAACCGGCTAGTGGCTTGCGGGAAGCACGCTACAGTTGCTATTTGCGGGGGTGCATTCCGAACGGCTATTTAACCCCAGAAGGCCAACCGTTGGATCCCTCCCGTTAGATGGCGCAGACCACGCGAAAACAGTGCCGTGGGTGCTGACGGGCCACGACGTGGGCCATTACTGTATGCAATGGAAGCCAAGAAGGCGCTTTGTGGGTGCGAGAAGATCGCACGCACGTTGGAGCGGAAGAGTCGCGCCGCTCGCAATGTTCCCCTTTATAAGACCGGGCGAACGGCGGGGTCCACCTACGCCTTCCAGTGCACGCCTCATTTTCTTTGCGCCCAAATCCTTTCGTCTCCCTCGAGCACTGTCGATTCGGGGAACGCCACCGCACACCAAAAAACCCTAACTCCACTTCGCCGGCACCGAATGCAAACCCCTGAGTGGGTGGCAGATTCGATCAACGCTGAGGAGGACGCCTGGTGTGGAAGCTTTTAAGCGAGAAGACCTCTACCGCCGACCGATGGCTCCCTGGATGAAGTCCTCGGCGATCGAGTCACGGCTGGAGAACCTGGTGCGGTCTGGAGTGCTGCCGCCGAAGGAGCTGATTGAGTGGCGCGCCGCCGCCGGGGAGGCATTTCCCACCCCGAACACGGGCGAGGTAGTGGTCCTCGGATCTTTCTTTGAGTGGGGCTTCTCCATGCTCGCCCACCCCTTCTTGCGGGGCCTCCTCTACTACTATGGCTTGGAGCTGCACAACCTCAACCCCAACAGCCTGCTCCATGTCGCGTGCTTCATCACTCTGTGTGAGTGCTTCCTCGGCATTGAGGCGCACTTCGCCCTGTGGAAGCACCTCTTCATGGTGAAGCCGTAGCCCAGCAAGGGCCAACCGGCAGTGGTGGGCGGCGCTGGGTTCCAACTGAGGTCCGGGGCAGCGAAACAGTACCTGAGTTTGCCAATGCAGACCTCCAACAAGGGGTGGCATGCAAACTGGTTCTACTGCGCGAACCCCGCATCGTCGCTCCCAGCATTCACGGGTCAGCCTCCGGAGGTCAAGCTGAGCTGGTCCGAGCCGCCGCTGGACCGAGAGCAGGACGGGATCGTGGTCCTCATGTCGCAGCCTGCCGAGGCGATCCAAGCTGGTGTCACCGGAGCCGTCGTCGTTGCCACCTTCATTCGGTGGCGGGTGCAGCCCGCTAAGCTGAGAGCCCACCTAATGTTCAAGTATACTGACGAGCACGACACCACTCGAGGGTCCTCCGAAGAGCTCCCGGAGGATATTGTCCAGCGCGGGTTGAAAGGCTCATGGCTCAGGGGACCAGTCTGGATTTCTCCGGGCGACCGCCGCCCTTCAGCAGAGCCAACCCCCCGAGTCGGGTAAGCGATCAAACTCCCGACTCTTCTTACTTGTGTGCCACTGAGTCTGACTCGGGCTATTTCCTTGCCTTTCGAACTCGCAGATTCTGTTCGACTATGTGTGCGCGTTGCATTTTGGGATGAAAGGAGTATAAATTAAAGAATTAATGCATTTTATCACATTAATATTTTCATGTATTTCTTTTGGATTATATGACTTGAAGAACTAATGTAATATATCTATTTTTAGATTTGCATTGTATTAATTTAAAGAATTAATACGTTTGTATCACATTCATATTTTCCTGTATTTATTTAAAGAAATCACATCCGAGAAGGTTCTGCCAAATGGGCCCTCTAGGATGTGCCCCTCATTCACACAGTTCTGCTAAATGAGCCATCTAAGATGAGTCGTCTGGGATGTGCCTCTCAACCATTTTGATTATCCCCTCGCGCGTCCCACACACTCAAACTGCACACGTATGTTCTCTTCCCGAGCCCATCGCCGCCGCCACTGTGTTGTTGCTGTCGCGGCACCCTCTTCAACTTGCTGCTACACCCTAGACACTCTGAGCCCCTGATGCCCTCGAGCCCGAGCCCTTGACGCCACCGACTGCTGCGCCTCCTCCACCGGTCACTACCTCCTCCTCCGACCGCCAAGCCCTCCTCCACCTGTTGCTCTACCCTTGAACCCCGCGCAACGTCCCCAAGCCCGACGCCATCGTATCCATCGGCCCTCGACTCCCCTTGAGCCAAACTCGACCTTGACGCTCTTGAGGCCTCGATGCCTCAAAGCCCGAGGCCTTGACTCTCGGCTGCCGCCTCGTCCTCCATCGGCCACCGAGCCCTCCTCCACAGGCTGCTGCCACCCACCGAGGCTGGTGCCCACATAGGTGAGGATTCTCCCTCCCCTCGACTGCCCGATATGGATGCTAGTGCAATGGTAGGAATTTGAAAAATCGAAGTCACTCGTTTGCATGTGAAGCTTGAAATCTGAAATTGTAAAATGCTAGTACAGTGGTAGGTTTTAGTTGTCATTTTGCTATAGTGTAATAGATTTTAGTTATTATTTTGCTCTAATGTGATAGATGTTAAAATTCTTATGGTTATTATTATTTCATAGTTATTAGTTTGCTCTAATGTGATAGATTTTATTTATTATTTTGCTCAGAGGTGATAGATTTTAGTCATTATTTTGCTCTTGTGATAGATTTTAGTTATTATTTTGCTATTGTTTGAGAGATTTTATTTATTATTTTTCTGTATTGTGATAGATGTTAAAATGCTTATGTTTATTATTATTTTGTAGTTATTATTTTGCTCTAATGTAATAGATTTTAATTATTATTTTGCTCTAATGAGATAGATTTTAGTTACCATTTTGCTCTAATATGGTAGATATTAAAATGTTTATAGTTATTATTTTTCTTAATACATGTTTAATAGATTTCATCTAATAATGCATCGCCGAGAGTATCCAATGAATGGATGTCACCGATAGGATCCGATGAACAGACGTCGCTGAGAGGGACGTCTAACTTCTCAGAAATACGAAAGCGCTGTCCTAGAAAACCCTCAATAAAGCACTCAAGACGATTTGAAGTGTAGGCAATCTATGAAGAAACTAGGGCCCCTTTAGAACCTGAAAGAATAGAGAAGAAATTGAAGACCATCTCCAAGGTAGTCGTAAGGCAACGGGTTAGTATCTTCTTGGAAGCCTGGAACAAACTTCCTAAACCCCAATGCATTGGTGTGGTGGATGAGATAATGAAATCATTCAAGGTGCCTGATCAATGGATAGACGAAGTGTGATGAGCTGTGTTGATGAAGGCTTGCTAGGAGTGGAAAAAATTCAAGTACACGTTGAACAAATTCTACCTATAGAAAGGAAAGCAGCCCTTTGGGCACTATCCTATGGTGACTCCAGAGGTTTGGGAACAATTTGCTGGGATGAAGATGACGCCTGAATTTTATCATAGAAGTGAAGAACACAAGATTCTAGTGGCAAAAACAAACAACCATACAAACTAGGCACCAAAAGATACACATGTAAAAAGAGATTGTGGGAAAAGGAGAATGAGGAGGCATGCCTGTGGGGTTTTGACCCACCATTTGCTGAAGTCGATATAGATCGCGCCAAATATTGATGTAGAGGGAGGTCAACTACCACCTTTGTGGGTGCAAGATCCTACCTAAACCCTGCAGACCTGAAAGTGTACCACTTAGAGGGACCTATTGAACGCTCTAGTTCACATGCAGAACCACCTTCCAAGCTCCATGATCAGTTGCAGTTACTAGCACCGCCAACATTACCTTCTATGTTCCCTGCCGAGCTTGATCTACCAGCTCTGCCACCCCCATTGAAGATGAAAAATAAAAGGAGGGGCACAACAGGCAAAGTGAAGGCGCTAACCGACGATGAGATTGACAAATCATAGCAACAATGGAGGTAGCCCATGAGTACACGCCCGGAAAGCCATTCGTCCCACAATTTGGACTGTCACATGTAGGTTTGTTTTGTCAGAAATTGCATGCGCATTATATGACCGTCTCCAATAAGCAAGGCAAAGAAAGACAAGCTAGTATACCAATGCATTTCAAGCCAGAACATTTTCTCCACGAGGCGGGTGATTGCACTTTAGGCATCGAATATTTGTTCCTTCTCAACCTTCGGGAACTAGACTCTTACTTATGAGATGCTTCATATTCTATGTATTTTACAATTAGTGTGAACATTCGTCTTATACCTCTAAATGCATACATATAACTCTATTTGTTTTCTATATTTAGGTGCATGATCAAGGAAGCCAAAATAAGGAGAGAACCTACGGGTTTGCTTGACCCTTAATTGGTCTCCGCACGTAGCATCGCTGCTAACTCAGAACTCGTCTACATTACTTGGTAGAAGCATTGTGGACTCAACAAAGCAAGAAATTCATACTTCTTGCATACAACTAGAAGTAAGTTATACACTAGTTATACTTTATACAATATGAACTGCATGAGTTCTAACCATAGAGATAAACTTTGGCAGCCATCTTTGGATCTTAATTTTCATCATACCAAAAGAGAACATGGTAGTATACCTCAATTTCCTTAAGCCTCACGACTTCACGGCTATAAGCTAGTTCATCAATAGGTGATAGAGCATATTTCATTTCCTCCTTAGTTCTTTGTATTCCTTGTTCCTTTTGCAATTGGCTAAAATTTGGGAATGACGTAGGGTATTTGTCGCGTACATTGCTTATGGAGAGAGATCAAAACAAGGAACCAAGGAGACTTTGCATCACGATTTCAACTTTAAGGTATTATCTAATTAAATACATAGTTCTTTTATATCCTCTAACTTCGTAAAACATGTTAGCCATAACTAATGTCTAAGATTTATTTTTTTAGTGTAGCCTAGCAACCCAAGCAAGCCAACCTTTGTGGCTATTATATTTGCCACAACATAATGAAACTCATGCTATGTTCAAGGATCAAAGACCTAAGGGGTTAATCGAGGTTTGTTAATCTTAAGTATTGAGTAATACTTTAAGGTATTGAAGGAAATCGACCTCATAGAGATTATAGGGCAATTCACCTACTTTTTGTTGTAATGTCTTATAAGAGAAAGGCAAGTTCCATGCTCCATAGATGAGTCATGAGTAGTGTTGTGGGGTTGTAGGTCGATTTGAACCGCTACTTTCTTCTTATACATTTGTGTAGATGAATTTTCATCTTATTGTTCTTGTTGATTTTAATTAATTAATGTGTGAATGGATATCCTAATGTGAACTTAATTTCTGGAGATGATTTCGGTTCTGTGAATAGATGCTTGTGATGTACTATCAATATATAAATACTGCTAAATTTACAGTTTTGCTAGCCAACAAACTATACCCTAGACGGCTTGTTTGGCATTGGTTGTTTGGGACGCAACAGACATTTCAGAAGACATTCCAGGCGGCTTCCAGTTCAAAACCGTTGGGGATATGGCTAGTTATCCCAGATGTTTTGAAGTAGGAACAATTGAGGGTATACATGTTATCCCAGACAGTTTATGGAACCATTTAGGATAACGCTAGCTTATACCTGACGGTCAATCCTCGATGGTTGCCAAAACCGTCGAATATGATCTTTTCAACTGTCTCGAATATGCCGTTCCATACTAGTATGGGACCATTGAAAAACAGCATACAGTTGATAATGCTCATATTTGTGGGGTCTGTCCATGCATCGTACATAACTGTGATGCCATATGTATCCGGATCTTGCTTGAAGTGTAGCACATACGTTTGAAGTTCATCATAATTTGTCTTGAAGCATGGCCCATTTAGTACGGCCCCTTTTGGATAGAAACACACTCACTAAACCGTTGTGTTAACTTCATGGCTCCTGCAAAGTACAGGCAATATCGGGAGATAATTTGTGTGGAACTTGGACCAAGCATTGGCGAGAATCTCCTTATTTTCCTTCTCTGACCAAATCGTAATCCTAGTTTGCACTGGTGCCTTGGCACGTGTCAGGTTAGAATCAGAAATTTTTACCACACGGTCACCGCCACCAACAACACTACCACCACTCCAACCACCTTGCTCAAAGTGCCACCCATCTGCTCTCCACCAATAGTTGTACTCCATCAATAATTAATCTATTGCTCGCCCCATGTCCTCATTCTCGTCACCAAACATTTCTTAACACACACGGCCACCAATCATCCTCATGTTGCGTTCAATCGGTAGTCCTTTTTTTCTCTCCGTTTTATCTTGCCTACGGCACCAAGCTTACTCATTGCTCGCTGAAACGCTGCTGGTGCAGCATGGCAAGAAGGGGCGGAGATAGGCCTGGGGAAGCTAGGGCTTTAACCACGGGCCTAGGTCCAAACTATCATATAAATTTCTTCTGAGAAATACAAAACTTCAAGAGAATATATTGCTCAGGCTGGTCTAGGGCAGCCCTAGACGTAGCCGGGCGCCGGCTCCGCCCCTGATGGCAAGGTCTCGCATCTCTTTTGACCGTAGCCAAATGTTATTTCAGACGGGCTGTGCCTCCACTCCTCTTCTGGAGGCTGCATTAACGGCACTTGAACTGTTGTGAAAAGATCTTGTGTGGCATATCATCTGTTTATTCCTGTAAATATATGTCAACATTACATTCATTATCACATGGTAAGAAGTCTGAAACCTGAAATGTGTCATACAGATGTTACGTATAAAGAAAGAGAATTTTTAGCATAATGCATCACTGATTTGTTTACAAATTTATCATAAAACCTCTCAGATTAATAAATGCATCTAGCTATACCAAAGTCCTCATATTTTCCACTAATAGAAAGAGATATTTATTATAGTACAGTTAATTTGAATTGTATGGTCAAATTAGTCACTATTTGAAACAAGATAGCTTCCTTAGAGCAGCATTGTTATTGTATAAATCAAACTAGAACTAGGAGGCTAGGAGTAATCTTGAAGAGAATAACAAACATGTAGGTCAATGGCGTTAACAACATGTTCTCGATCACGTACTCATCTGCATATTTTTGCGAACGGCACTCATCTGCATATCATGAAGAGATCATGATCAGCTTGTAGCCTTATGCGTACCCATATGTATATCATGAAGAGATCAACTCACGTACTCAAGTTCTGTGTAGCGCGGCTTCCGCCTCGTCACTTCCGGCAGCGGTGCTGCTGTCTGTCTTGTCTTTCCCCTGCCGCTGCCAGCCATGATTAAAGCTACGACCCTGGCTGGGTCGGGCCAGCCCGGCACGAACCCGTCGTGCCTCGGGTCGGAGCCTGGCCGTGCCGGCATGGCCCGCCGAAGTGACCGTGCCATGCCGTGCCGGCACGCCCAGCTGTGGCCGTGGCCCAGACACGGCATGGTGGCCCGCCGTGCCGCCGCCAGGTCATGCCGGCACGAGCACACCACGGACAGAGGGGGAGGGCTGGCACGGGAGGAGCGGGAGGAGGAGGGCCGGCCGCCAGAGTGGGAGGAGGAGGACCGCCGTGCGTGTGCTTGAGCGGGAGGAGTTGCCGACGCAGGAGGAGGGCCGGCGCGGGAGGAGTTGCCAACGCAGCGCCAGCGGGAGGAGGAGGGAGAAGGAGGAGGCCGGCGCGGTGCGGGAGGAAGAGGGAGAAGGAGGAGGCCAGCGGCGACAAGAGGAAGAGAAGGAGGAGGCCGGCGGCGGCGGGAGTTAGGGTTAGGTCATGAGGAGAGACGGGTCGCGGGGTAGGGCGGAGGGATCTGGGCCAGGCCGGCATGAGCAACGCCTGTAGCATTGTGCCGAGCCATGCAGCCCATCAGACGCCATTTCAAGGCACAACCCAGCCCGAGCTATTGGGTCGTGCCAGCCCGACCCATCTAGCATCTGTGCCGGGCTGGGCCGTGCACAGCGCCGTGCCAACTAGGCCTTGGGCTGGCACGGGAAAGCCCGGCCCGAGTCCCACCTTTAGCCATGATCACGCCCCGCACGTCGTCACCTGACTCTGATGGGAACCCTAAGCAATCGAACGATTAGAAGCAGTTCTCCGCGCATGTATCGGAGCGAAGCGAACTATTCTGCAGAAAAGGAAAAGCCTGGTTGGGCCCAAAACTTCAAAATAGGCCAAAAAACTTAATGAATGTTGAATATATATCAAATATAGGTACGAGTATGTTACAATTACTTATAAAGTGGAATGTGGATAAAGATAATGTTTTTGAGTTAACTTCTTGTAATCCAGAACTCGATTAAGGGACACCATAGATGTAACTGAGATGAGACTCGGATCATTCTTGAGGGAGAGTGGCAAATCTCGGTGTCGTTTACTTCTCACATGTTTCTTCAGTTGGTCCGTGGATGTGCATCTCAGTATGGTAAATAGTAAATTATGGTGTTGGCAATGGCATTCCATCATAGAGGATAATTTCGCAATAGCTGACATGGCCCTTTTCTCGCTGCCCATTGAAATTTGTTGATTTCGGAAAGAGTTTTGGACAGAAACTTTTCCTTGGTCATAAGCTCTGCATTGTATTTTTGCCTGCACATTTGTACCAGCCAACTTTCCAAAAGTTAAAACTTTTGAATTCCTGTGAAAGCTTAGTTTGTGATTGCTAAACTATACTATAAAAATAGCTACGAAAAAGTGAAAACCCTGTTTGCCAAATTAGATTATAGTCTAATTAACTCTTAAAATACACATAATAAGAGCAATACCATAAGGATGGATATGGATGGATATATCTGGTCTGCTTTTGTAACATAATTTTAAACTTCTTTTTTGCACACTAATTATGGTAGCATCTCGATGCTAAACACAGCCTAACTCTGTCTCGTTACTGTTAGCTCTGTTTTGGCATCTAGCGGAGTCTCGGATGCTAGACAACATTGGGAACCTTTTGTGCCCTATGTCGCTTATGTCCTAACAGATGGCAACAAAGCCTTCTTGTTCTTACTAAATAACAATATATCACGTCACTGCACCAAAAGGAAAACAAAAGAGAAGAAGCGTGCATGATTAGCAAAAGCAACAAAGCCTTCTCATACTAAATAACAATACATCCCATCACCGCACCAAAAGGAAAACAAAAGAGAAGAAGTGTGCATGATTAGCACAATAAGAACGGATCAGAGAGCACCAGGAGTAGCAATCCATGGATGCGGTCTTCTCAAAAAAACTTTCACAAATCAATTCGATAATCCCATCTTATATTCTTAATTTGTTACGGTCTTTCTCTAAGGTGCCAATGTGCTGTTGTGCTCCTGCCGTAGATGTTATTTCAGCCGGGACCGGCCTCGTCTAGCACCAGTCGAGCAATCGTGCGTGCGCTCGCCTGGCGCCTGTGTATTACCGTATGGTGTCCATCTACAGCGCCGCGTCGTCCTAGCGCTTGCCACACGTCACCACCCATCAATTTTCCCTGGTCTTGCCGCCTCGTTGCGTGCGCGAAACCTAGGTTCGATGAGTTTGATCAATTGATCGGTGCCATCTCGCCGATTCTCTTTGGATGGTGCCAAACTGCAAGGAATTGGTCCGCCATGCTCTATGGGTTATACCTCTTCAAGGTCTCAACTAAACATAAAATCCCATGTAGCCCAGTTACTCTTCTATCTTCTTCCAAGAAGAGAGATCAACAACATAGAGTTCTAACTCCTCTAATGACGCCGCTAGACATCCTGAAGGAGGTGGAGCTAGATGTATTGGCGGACTGATATAGATATGGCTGGAGCCAAAGCTTGCCACGCTAGCTCCTCCGCCACTGAATCTGCAAGTAGATGCATGGGTGGGTTTCGAGTTGCTTGCAAGTAGATGACTGAACAAAGAGGAGGTAGGACAGGCATGATTGTCTTATGATCCCTGACCACAGTGGCAAGTTGTCCATGTTCTTCAGACTTCGCATTCTTTTTTCCCAAACACTTCAGACTCTGTATTATCGATATCTGTGACTGATCTAGTTAAGTTTAACGGCCTTAGTTGCACGTAAAGATTCATGCCCTACTGACAGTTCCTGTCTGTATCATACCATATTCCATAATATAATAATGGAATTATTGTACGTTAACTTTCCGAAAATGGTAGTTTTGTTTAGCACTACCAGTCAACATGTGGTAGACAGCTCTGGCATATTCCCAATCTGAAGTTCTTAACTTACAAATTTATTATTTTAGCTGAAAAGCCATGCAATTTACAGAGATACTCCTAAAGCACTCTGAAATGGTCCGACCTGGGCATTAACATCCTGTCATCCTGGAGAAAGTTTCTGACATATATCGAAATTGTCAAATTAATAATACAAAATAATGTTACAATGGAATAAACAACCCAATTTTCTGGGGGAAAAATTAACAGATATGTTTCTCTGTCATTGTAAAGAGTTATCATTCAGAACTCTCATAGTTTCCAATAAATACCCAACTTGTGCAAGATGCCAGACACCACACTCCAAAAGAGAATCTCTCCAAATATGACATACAACAGAGTTCCCAGCCTTTCTGAATTCCATACATTAACAAACACATGCTTCTGGATCCAGTTAACCTGCCAAGTGGAAAGACACAAACAAATCAGGCTCATACACAAACAGGTTCCAAATGACACCATGTTGTTATACCAAATTAACCAGAACTCATTACTTACAAGAGTTTTATCTGGTGACTCATAGTACCATCCATTCACAAATGCAGCAAATATTCCCTGTGCCGCTAGGACGTACACAAGCATGGCGTTCATGCCAATCCATTCGAGGAACAAGAAGGGTATTCTCAGGCCCCAGACATCAATCTATCAATATAATAAGGGAAGGAGTAAATCATGGTGAAACAGCTGATAGAACTACAGAATTTTCATGTCCTAAGTACTAATGATAAACGATACCAGTATGTAGAATGCTGAAAGAACAATTCCAGCCGCGCCGGCCGTGAAGCAAACGTAGCTAAAGCTGTAGAGTTGCTTGTTGATTGGAATAGCTACAAGATGAGAGTGATGGATTAAGATTCTCAGTTCACAGTTTGTAACTATTACTTCATGTGCCCGAAACAGATTTTTAAGAGAAGTACCTTCTGTAAAGTGGAGGAGAATGCCGAGCGCGATGAGTGAAAAGCCCATCAGAAGCCAGTGTTTCAGCCTCTCCTTATGGGTCTACAATTTAGAAACTTTCATGTGAACGTTGCATCTATTATATTTCAACGATACTAGTATGAAAATTTGGATAAAAACCTTGAAATGTATGAGAACATGGCCATAGTGGATTCCAATTGTCCCTGATAGAATCGACGATATCGAACTGAACAACAAAACATTGAACATACTTGTATTATTGATACAAAGAAGCAACTACGATAAATTCAGCTTCAGCTAGCTCATGCTATCAGATTTCCAACCTTAACAACCCTTCTGGTTCGAAAGGCGCAAGACACCATGCTGGAGCATCCTTTCGGAGAATACCAGTTTCTGGTGAGCTAAATGTACAGTCCTGCTCAAGAAAATTTCAGTGCACAAATTTTCGGACTTGCAGTTCCAGCTTAATTTGTATAAGTTCAGTTAGCTAATAAAATAAAATTCTGCAGTTTGATATATCTGATCGCCGTAAGATAGTTCTACCTTTGTCCGGATCCAAACGGGCCGCGCGTATAGATGATTAATCCCCCAAACCTGCCTATCAACATATCCCACCGCGTTGCAGGCCGGGTCCAGGTTGCCCCTTACACCACATTGTACCTGTAAACACAAGTACTGCATCAAATACGAAAAGAATCAACAGGGTGGTATGCTCAGGGTAAGTTCCAACTACCGTATATCGCTTCCCGTCATTGATATCGCCAGCATTGTGGTACGTAAAGCTCCAATCTGGAACATAGAGTGAGAATGTCGTGACCATGTATACGACACACGCGATGAAACCACCAAACCTGTCGGAAATGAGAAGAATCATCCATCATATTCATACATAGGAAAACTGGAGAAGTATGCAGTTTATAGTGTTGCCCAAGTATCAGGGAAATATATCTATACCATTGCCACCGGTATGCATCGAAAATGGCTGAAGGACCGGACCGGACGGTGGTAGGCCTCACCTTCATTGTGAATACCTCTATCAGAGCCACCACGAAGTACACCAAAGCTATTCTCTGATAATCCAATGTCAAACACAAGGAAATAACTCTGTGTTATGACGTCGATGGATCAAATGAGTTGACAAGTTCCTTTATTTGGTGGATGAACTGAACCTGGAGGATACCACACCATCTTATGATCTTCATGTCCACTCCGTAAGCTAGGTCATTCGGGGCGTGGGAGTATCCACCTTCGTTGGTGCCACATCGAATTGGACAATGTCAATGATTGTGTCAACTCAGGCAATATAGATGCAAACTGAATTATCTAAATGTACACACAAAATTTAACAGGCGAAAATTTCATGGGAAGATTTCAATTACCTTGCAGTAACAGACCCCAGAAGAGCATTTTCATTGTTCTGACTGTCACCTTCTTCACAGCGGCACACATGTTTGGAACTCTCTGCATGAATGCTAACCTGATGATCAGTTGCCAAAATCGGCATGGAATGTTCGATCTCCCAGAATTCCAAGAACGTGCGCACGAGCGCGTGCATGCTTACTACCTTCATCGCAAAGGCGATTGCGACACCGACAATGAAGAGAAAAAAAGGCATGACCAAGTCTGCCAAAGTGCAACCGTTCCACGGCGAATGGTCCATCCGCTCGTAAGCCCGCCGGCATCGTCCACCAGTATCATCAGCTGCATGCAGGGAAACTCCGAAATGTTCAAATGGTGACTTCTAAGCATTTATTTTATAGGATTGCTAGCATATACTCTTCAGAAAAACAAAATTGTATGGCTCTAAATCACAGATGCGTAGAAGGAAATCAACTTATTCAGATCCGAAATGCAAAAGGAGATATAGATATATGTACCACAATCGTGAGCCCTCTAAAGGCATCAAGAGCTGCCACCCTCCTGCTCTTCTTCCTCTGGGGCTCCTCAACAACGGCCAACCTCTCCTTCTCAACAGCCTCGATGTTAGCGCCTCCGTTGACACCTTTGCTGTCGACATGCTCGACGGGGACTACATCAATGGCGTGTGCTCTGTACCTTTCTCACAGTCTATCGACGCTGCTGTCTCCTGTCCCCTTCTCCATATCAGTCACTTAGGTACCAATAACGTTGGCATGCAAATGGATGCCTATATAGGTGAAATAGAACCTTAATCGGATGAATGAAAATTCAGGTATGTCATGCCATACTTATCATAAGAATTGTCTGCCACTCTCTTGCCATAAAACATTGTTCATTTTATAACTAATTAGGTGCTAAATGTATACTGGCATTAGCGTTCGGTTGCCGTCTTGTAGTAGTTTAAGTGCATGTTTTCTATGAGTGGTTGTCACTTTCCATGTTTGCTCTACAATGGCATCATGCACTCTGTTTCCCAAATGTCAGAACCTTGATTCCTCCCTTTTGTAGTCCACTATATGTGTAAAATTAGGATAAGTTCTATACTGAGAAGTGCTCCTGGACCACAGAAAAGATGTATATAGCCCTATAAAGGTAGTGAAAAGCTGTTTCACAATCTATACATTTGAAGTATAGAAGCATTTTCACAAAAAGAAAAGAAGTATAGAAGCATTATTCAAAATCCATACTTGGAAATTTTCTTCTTCAGACTGGCCAATCTAACGTCTAACTTAAAACAAAAGAGTGCTGCTATTCACGACAGTGCTAATTAAAGATGTAATTTCCATGTTCAGTAAGGCTATCAAGGTGCAATAATTTCTCTCTCTTTCTCTCTTTTTTTGCGGGGAATAATATCTCTTTTTTTGAAGAACCAATAATATCTCTTCTTATCATGTTTCTTGTTTGAATGATGTGGAGGCCACTATTGGGGAATCAGTCCGTATGGAAGAGGACATGCATCGCCGGCTCCGTTTGGATATTGCGAGGTATATATTTTTGTATTGATTTCGCGGGTGTCGTTGAAGGATGTTGCTCCACTTGGATAGAGACTAGTGAACCCAAACAGTTGGAACACACTGACGTCTCCACTCTGCTATGTCAGAGAATCACAAGAGTTCTAATACAATGATATTAGTTGTATCTAAAATATATCAACTAGATAAAATGCTGATGTGATGTATTAATTAAGGAGGAAAGAGAGTAATACTGTATCCCAAATAAGATACAGCTTTAATCACAAAAATCAACACAAGTTAATACCAAAATCGATCTCGTGTGCATCTTTCTTTCTATATTATGTGCTAAAGACAGAGGACAACCTGAAATATTAGTGTACGATGCAAAGACATTTTATCTTTGTTTTTTGACTCGGTGTAGCCATTGCTCTTTTTACTAGGTGCCATTTTCCATGCTGTTATCACACATTGTCACACAGGAATGCACGATCGGATGATCCCTCTGGCGAATAGAGATCTGGTCTGGCCTTTGGCCAGCCAACAGCCGGATTCGTTGCCCTATGTGCCGCCGGCCGCCGCCCCACGCTGGCTTGGGTTCGAAGTGATGGAGACGGCACGACACATGAGACTCTCAGTCGGTTACATGTTATAGGGCCACCCGACTTAAGTGACTTCTTTACCTCAATTACAAAAGCCAACCACAGGTCCATACCTCCTCACTACATTTGTCTTCTTCCAGAGACATACGAGAACATACGAGAACAGAGCGAGACTTGAGCTCCTTCAATAGCGAAAGCGCTGGTTCTAAGAAGATACAATTTATTGAGACTGTCCTCATGTACGATGATTGTTGTTTGACAACTTTTCATACATCTCCAACATGCGCGAAAGAATTATCCATTATGAAATTTCTTTGGTGAACTGGGGTGTGTGTGAGTCTCACTATGCACCAAGGTGCATGCCGTTGCAATTTATTTGGATAACCCTGCCATACTCCTCCTAATGAGGAGAGAATGCGAAGCCCACTGCATAATGTTATCGAGTTCATGAAATAATTTACTTTCTTTTAGTAAAAAGTCTATTTTAAATCCTAAACTATGGTATTTGGTCTAATTTAGATCCTGAACTATGAAACTATATATATTAAACTCAGAACTTTCTAAAACGGTTTAATCTAAATCCTAGCTAGTTTTGGACAGTGATTTTGCATGTCGGCCTTTTCAAAAGGTGTGAAAAATTCATACATGTATGAAATTCTATGAAATGATAACCTAAAAAAAAATCCAAAACTATGACTAATTGTGTCCCATGCAAAAATGAAAAAATTCATATATTGTATTGTTTGATGAATTTTTGCTGGTTATCATTTTATAGAATTCCCCACATCTATTAATTGTTTCATATTTTTTGGAAAAATTGGGAGACAAAACCACCCTCCAAACCTTACCTGGTTTTTTAGAGTGGTTTTGCACATACGAAGTTTGAGGAAAATTTGAAAAAAGTTCGTGACCGTAAGGGAATGCTACATAATGAGAATCTGTGAAACTTTATCCAAAAATATGACCATTTGTGTTCTGTATAAAAATACAAGATGAATCCATTTATCTTTGGTCACTTTGATGTAGTCATATTTGTGCATGAATTTTTGTAGGTTACCGTTCCATAGCATTCCCTACATCCATGAAGTGTTTTACCTATTCTAGAGATCCCTAAATTCAAAAACACTATCTAAAATCAGGGTAGGGTTTAGGTTAAATGGTTTTGGAATGTTCATGGTTTAATTTGGATGGTTTTATAATTCAGGGTTCAAATTAGACAAAAACACCATAATTCAAGGTGTAGATGGATTTTTCTCTTTTTTTATAAAGGAAATATTTTATCATTTTGGCATATGTTTCACTTGATCTAGCAACTTTAGCCCTAAACGACTATAATGGTAAAAATGGCACTGTGATAGCACTACCATATATATGGCCATCCAAGAGTGCTCATTACACATGGATCCAAAAACCCGTCTTTGATAAAGCACTACTACAAACAACATCATCCAGGATCGGTATCACTGACGGGTAAACCGTGCCCGTCAGTGGTGACACCACTTCACTGACGGGTAGGTAAACAACCCATCAGTGATGAATATGCAAAGAGCCTCAGGGCTATTATCAAAGATATCATCACTGACGGGTAGATTTTGTGCCCATCAGTGATGATTTTCAGTGACGGGTATATTTCGTGCCCGTCAGTGATGTTTAGTTTATCACAGACGGGTAGGAGAAGTGAACCGTTAGTGCTGATACTGCAGGTCAGCACGGATGGGTAGAAAACTGACCCGTCAACGATGACCAAACTAGCACTGGCGGGCATAATTTTGGCCCGTCCGTGATGGCTTCTTCTATCTATAAAGACGGCCTAGTCATTTTTGCTGCGTTGAAACCCTAGCTTTCTTTCACACCGTGCTGTGGCTGCCGCCTCCTCCCTGAGCCCCCCGAGCCCGGATGCGGTCGCCGCCTCTTCCTCGAGCCCGGATCCGACCGCTGTCTCCTCCCCGAGCCCCTCCGAGCCCGGATCCGGTCGCCGCCTCTTCCTCGAGCCCGGATCCAACCGCTGCCTCCTCCCCGAGCCCCCCGAGCCCTCCTCCGCCTTGCAGCGGCGCCGGCGCCGGCGGAGCCCACCGTTCTCCCCTCTCTGTCGCGTTTGTGACACTGCGTTGCACTGCACAAGACACTTTTCTTGGAAAGAGTGTCTTGTGCAGTGTAACCGCAATGTCACAATGGTGACGACACTCTCTATTGCGGTTACACTGCACAAGAAAACTACATGCCGATGTCGCATTCTAATGCATCTATCGCATTCTAGAGAGTCCATTTCTGTACTCAGTGTGTAAACACTCTAGCTAGCACTCTAGATATTTTATTTCCATATGAAAGTGAGATGTGCAAAATTCTTTAGCAACTTGTGCGATGTCGAATGTATTGTACATATATATATATATATATATTTGAGATGTGGACTTGTCAAATTTGCGATGTCGAATTGAGATGCAGAAAATAGATTAATTTGTATATACTGTCCTGCGGATGCTGGGCCCATGCAGCTGGGATGTTTTTCAGAGGTGGTAAGCAAAATGAAGCGAAATCTCATCACTGACAGGTGAAAATGAGGACCCGTCTGTGATGACTGTAATCACTGACGGGTTATTTTCAGGTCCATCAGTGATGACCTTCTCATCACAGGCGGGTCATTATTCTGCCCGTCAGTGATGACTTTTAGATCACAGACGGGTCATTTCTCTACCCGTCAGTGATGGTCCTGTTCTAGGACTAAGACTGTCATCACAGACGGGTCTGCTTCTATCCGTCAGTGATAAAAAGTGTGATGGGCAATTCAAACGAAGAACTCACGACTTTTAGGACAACTACAATAGAACATAATAGCATACAGAACATCGAAAACGATTAAGATATATACAGACCATTGGTTCCGACCAAGATATAATAACTAAAAGTTCTCGAGCAGCAGATCTTCATCGACGGGCTTCGGCATCAAAGCGAGCACCTTATGGACAAGGAAGAAGCTCACTCGGTCGACACCCCACTTGATGTACTTCGCGTGGAGGCGGCGGCCGATGGTGCTGCAACTAGTGCGCTCCGACCCACTGGAAGTACAGTAGATGAGGAATCGGCCCAGCTCGTGGTGTCCTTCGACGATGAACTTTGCTCGTGGGTACTTCTTGGCCAACACACTCCGGACGACGAAGGCGCCGGAGTAGCGTACTCCTTCAATGTACGCACAGAGGAGGGTGCCCTGTGTGTTTCATAGCCGCACCCGATGGCTTGAACCATCTCGCGGGAGAGGTGCATCGTGAGCTCGGTGCTGCTCTCGTTGATTGGGGATGGAGGAGGGGACGGAGGAGGGGATGGAGAGGGGACGGAGGAGGGGATGGAGGAGGGGACGGAGGTGGGGACGGAGAATGGGACACCCTCTTGCGCTTCCCGGCCATGTGGGAGGAGGTACCCGCAGACTCCATTGCAAAGCAGGCGGTGATGAATATTTGGGGGGCAGGAATTCGAAGAGAGGAAGAACAGGAAGACCGTGCGCGCTTTGGACGACGAAGAAGATCGAGGGAGACGTTATATAGAGGTCCTCATCTCCCGCCGTACAGGCGCGACCCCTCGTCTCCCGTCGCAGTACTTTCCGGTCCGTCAGTGATGATATACCTTCCACGGGTGAAAATACAACCATGTGGTGATGAGTTATCACAGACGGGTCGTCCTGATGAGTTATCACAGACGGGTTAAAGGACGACCCGTCTGTGATGATTTCTGTCAGCACTGACGGCTCCTCGTAAGTGACCCGTCAGCGATGAGGTCCTTCAAATGGCACAAAAATCTTGACTGACGGGTTTTGATTTGGCCCGTCCGTGATGAGTTGCCCTATATAGGTTTCTAACCGTGCGACTTGTCATTTTCGCCGCGCGTCGAACCCGAGTTTTTGCTCCTTAGTTCCGACCAGCAGCGGCGCCTCCTCGCGTCCTCTGCTACGTTGCGGCTGCCCAGACGCGTGATTTGGGTCGCAGCCCCCGGTCGAATAGACTGAGCCCCCAGCGCCGGAGCCATCGGGGCCGGAGAACACTGGCTTGTACTCCCTGCTACAGGTAATTCAAGGGAATTAGTGATTGAAACGGCTAATATACTTAGTACTAACCTTATCGTCTTCAGCTTGCTATCTCCCGGGTTCCTCCTCTCCAGAAGGCGCAGACTGAGCTGGAGGCATGCTGGGCAGAGAACAAGGAGCCGAAGAAGCGCCTCGCGGAGTCCGCGAAGAGACGGGCGGAGAGTGAGGCTAGGCTCCAAGCATGCAACAGAGTTGAATTTATGCAGGCCTCTTTGGGGTGAAAGTTCCATCTGGTTACTCCACGAACATAAAGAAACTTGTTTCAATGAAAGACTTGAGATTAATAGGCATGAAGTCTCATGACTGTCATGTGATGATGACGCAGATCTTACCTGTTGCAATAAGAGGTATCTTGGAGCCCGGAGTCTGCGAGACAGTCACAAACCTGTGTAGCTTTCTCAACACGATCTCTCAGAAGTCCATCGATCCGCAACGACTATCTAAACTGTAGTACGAAATAACTGTATAATATGCCAACTAGAGATGTACTTCCCTCCGTCATTTTTCGATATCATGGTCCATCTGATGATCCATGTTGTGCACGAGATACAGATGTTGGGACCTGTGTTCCTACATAGCATGTACCCGTTCGAGAGGTACATGGGTATTCTGAAGTGATATGTTCGCAACAGATACAGGCCGGAAGGGAGCATCATTGAAGGCTATGCTGCCGAAGAGGTCGTCGAGTTTTGCACGGATTACATGGCTGAACACCGTCCCATAGGTGTGTCCCCGTTCTCGGCACGAGGGTAGGCTCGCTGGCGTCGGGACAATCGGCAGGAAAGATTATCAGCCTTCAGATACAACAGAGTTCGACAGAGCTCATTTCACGGTCTTGCAACACATGTCAGTGTGGATCCGTATATCAAAATTCACAAGCAAGTGTTACGCCAACAAAATCCGAAAAAGTCCGAATTTTGGATCACGAAAACACACAACATCGGGTTCAACCAGTGGTTGAAGAACTATTTTTACGATAAAAACCCTTCAACTGAAGAAGAAGATGTAGCCGGATGGTTGGCAAGAGGACCCGTCGCGAACGTCGTGACATGGCAAGGGTACGAGATCAACGGATATACATTTTACATGGACGCCCAAGACCAAAAAAGCACATACCAGAACAGTGGGGTCCGGGTAGAAGCCCGTAGTCCTCGAGGGATTAAGTGCAACTACTACGGCATAATCAAAGAGATTTGGGAATTTGACTACATAGTCACCAAGATCCCCTTGCTTCGATGCCGATGGGTGAATCTCAAAGATGTGACTGTCGAAGATCAGAACTTCACTACCGTGGATCTAGAGAGTTCTGGATCAGTAGAAGAGCCTTTTATCTTCACTAAAGAGGTTTCCCAAGTCTTCTACATAGTCGACCCATCAAATAAGAAGCGCCACGTTGTGAGGAATGGAAAAAGGAGTATCGTTGGAGTTGATGGTGTAGTTGATAAAGAAGACTACAACCAATTCGACGATCCGGAGCCCGATTGTGAAGACGAAGAACCAAGTGATGATGTGCCAAAGTACGTACGTCGAGATCATAATGAAGGACTAACATATAATGGAAAAAACCTAGTCGACAACGACGACGACGAATAAATTGTCAAATTGGGTACCTTGATGTGCATATTGTCAACACCTAGTTGTATTATGTATTGTTGGACATTTACCTCAATTAAATCATCAAGTACTCTACTTTGTTGTATTAACAGTCCTATATTACTCTAAACATACTGAATCTAGGGTCTGAAATGCAGATTCAGTAAGTTCACTAGTTCGAACTGCCCTTACTGAGTCTATGGTCTGAAATGCAGATTCAGTATGCAGTTCGATCAGTATGATAAATTGTTATCACGGACGGGCGAAAAAACTGGAACGCCCGTGATCGATGTCATCACTGACGGGCCTTGGTTCGGCCCGTCCGTGATAACTTATTAATCACGGACGGGTCTCATTTGAGCCCGTCAGTGATGAAGTACTTATCATAGACGGGTCGCATCTAAGCCCATCCGCGATGACCTCTTCTATTTAACCCGTGCCCGCGAGACTTGAAATTTGTCACCGCACGTCGAACCCTAGACTTGCTCTTCTATTCTGACCAGCAGCGGCGCCTCGTCGACATAGGAGCATCGTTGCGGCCGCCTCCCACGGTGAACCTTAGCGACCCCGCCGCTGCTGCAATGGATCCTCCCCGACTGCTCCCGCCGCCGTGGACGCTCCTCTCGTCGCAACAACCGCCGCCGCCGTGGACGCTCCTCTCGTCCCAACAACCGCCACCGCCGTGGACGCTGCTCTCGTCCTAACAACCGCCGCCGCTATGGACGCTTCGCTCCTCCCAACAACCTTCACCGCGGGTTCTCCTCCCCACAGGTACCCCTATAACCACATGGAAATCTACGGGTTTGTGTGTTGTTAATTTGCTAGGGCATGAGTCTATTCCATATGCTTTTCATGATGCTGGTTCTCCTCCGCACAGGTACCCCTGTAGCTTGTTGTGTTGTGTGCAGAAATACTCACACTAGGGTTAGCGGTTTGCTTATTTTTGTTGGCTGCAATCATAGCTTTCTCGTTAACCTGGGACGTACTATGAGGAGTAGTAGTTTGCTCAACAGTTTCATAGTTCACTCATACATTAGTTTACTTAGCACAATCATGTAATATGGCTGCAAGCACAATTTTCTAGATTCTTTATATAGCCTCTTATCATATATGGTAGGGTTAGGACACTCAAGTTTCAATTTTCGAAAAGATCACATATTCAATATATATGAATAATATATAAAAGATCAAAGTAATTAGTGAGTTGTTTTTTTTTGCAACAAAGATCGATGACGGGCGATGAAAGTAGTGGTTCGTCAGAGCCCTCGGCGGCAACGAAAAGAGTTAGGAAACCGAGAACCGGTAATAAGATGCCTACGCAAAGGCAGGTCATCATGGACGTAGACCAGATATCAGGGTACCCTTCCCAACCCCAGAAGACAGCATCTAAGTTCAACAGCGCGTGCGGTTACCTCGCACGTCAACATATACATATCACAACACAAGATTGGACTGAAGTGCCCGAGGCCCAGATTGGACGAATCATGCAGAGCTGTGGAGCAAGTTCAAGATCCCGAAGGCGACAGGGAGAAAGTAGAACGGGCGGCGAAGGTGACGATGGCTAAATCCTTCCAGAACTTTAGGAGCACGCTGAACAAAGAATATGTGCAGAAAAACCGCTCGCCGTTACAGAGATATCACCAAATAACGGAGGAGGTTTGGGAAGAGTTCATTCAAATGAAGTCTACGGAAGAGTTCAAGGCAAAGAGTTTGAAGAGCAAGAACTCCACTCGAAGAATAAACACCCCCACTGCCTGGGTAGTCGTGGCTACGTTAGGAAGATGGCGGAGTGGGGGAAAGAGGACGCCGCACTACGAGAGGTTGGAAAACCAGTTCCTTTCGACGATATCGAGGGTCATGGACGTGCATGGATCAGGGGCCGCACGAAGACCGGCCTGACTATGGGGGCAGTTTCCTTCTCGACCCCCGAAGTTGAGGACGTATCAAATCGTCTGGTACGAACTTAACCCACTATGTCGATTTCGTTAGTATAACAAATTGCTCATACTATATCTCACACTGCTTCTATTGCAGAGGGTGTTGAGCCAGCAGGAATCATCCGCAGAGTCCATCGGGACCGAGAGGTGGCTAGACCCTCTCGCGAAAGCTCTGGGGAACCCTGAGAAATCTGGTCGCGTGCGAGTCCTCGGGGTTGCTGCTACATGGAGTGTAGCTTTCTCCCAAACCCAAGAGGAGGCCAGGCAAAGGAAGAGAAGCAGGAAGGAAACGCTTATTGAAGAGATAACGATGAAGGTACAAGACAACATGGCCGAAGACATGCTTCGGAAGGCGAGAGAGGAGGCACGCAGGGAGGTGGCCTCCTTGTTCGGCGGGCAGCTGCCACCCTTGCCTTCGAACCGCGCCGAGCCTAGCGCCACGTACGGATGGAGTAGCTGCACCTCCGCAAATGCTACTTCCAAAGGGAGAGCTGACGCGCTTCCTATCGACAACATCACTGTAAGTTTTTTAGTTGCACGAATGCTTCGCAACAAGTTTTGTGGACCTGTAACTGAATCATAATTGTCCTGTAGGTGCCAGCAAGGTGTGACCTGGTGATGATGCTACTTGGTGGTGTGCCCTTGACGGTGGCACAAGGGCTAGTGTATCAACCGACTTTGGGGCAACACTTGCACAACGTTGAAAATACCGTCTACGATGGCGAAGGTACAGGTGGACTCTGTAGTGCCCGCGTACAGTGCCGTACAAGTCCCCGTGCCCCCCGAGATGATGTGACAACAATAGGTCAGTGTGTCAATTGTTTTCATCATGTGGCCGAAAATGGGGATAATTCTCGACGCAAACACTCCAACCTCTCGTCATCTATCTTCGGCCAACCGCACTCTGTCATGCCATTCGCCGTTGGACTTGAGTGGAACGGTTAAGTTGCCGTCATTCTCAATGGGTGAGGGGGACACTGCGCACACTTGCACAGAGGAGGAGGCCCCAGCGGTATTGATGGACGAGCCCGTCAAACCACAAAAAGGGAATGGCGCTCCAAGAATAAACAGACCCCCACCCAGTGGAGGAGGCCCCGACGGTGGTGATGGACGAGGCGGTGGCCATCACGGAGCACAATGAGCCCCAGGCGATAGTGACGGAGGAACCCGTGACCCGGTACAAGGAGCCACTATCGAAGGAGGTCTTGGTGGCTGCATTGGAGGGTGTTGCGCCTAAGTGCACCCAACCATCTGCACCAGAAGGTGTTACGTCCAACGAAAACCCAATCAGCTACACTGGAGGATGTTACGCCGAAGGAAACCAAATCACTCATATCACGGCGTAGCGATCCAAGTCCGGTCAAGCCTCTGAGTACAACCCGAGGACGACGAGGCCAAGGCGGCAAGAAACAGAAGACTGATAGCGCCAGTAAGGCTTTATCGTATTCATCAGAAAAGTACTATCCTCCTGCACCTCTAGCCCGAGATACAAATGGGGTGAGCCACTCCTCCCGGAGCCTCAACTGAATAATATGGCCCAGCATATCAGACTTCTGCATAGTCAGTACATGCAAGAATCCACGAAGCCTGGTGCTGAGCAGTACATCACGGTTAGAGTGCCACCTGAGTACAATTTCTTCAACGAAGTTGGGACTGGTACGTTTGACGTCAACTATGAAGACCTGTTCAATCTCTATACCTTCGACAAACTCGACGCTAACATCATGAGGGTATGGACGCTCCACATGGTCCAAGAGATCAGGCGCTTGAGTGCAAACGTTGGATTGATCGATCCGTACCTATTCAACTGGAGGGTGATCAACGAGAATGCAGAGATGGCCACGCAGTTCCTTGCGAAACAATGGCTGGCCCAAAAGACCAATGATTACATAATGTTGCCTACAACCCACCGTAAGTTCTTTAGTACTGTCTAAATCTTCAATTTATGCACTTAGCTAGGTGTTTACGTCTCACTTTTGACCATGATGTCATGTATGCAGCGACCACTGGGTACTTGTGGTTATCGTTGCAGCATGGAACAAGGTCTTTTACTTTGATTCTATGATGAGAACGAAACGTGACTTCTTGATGATATGAAAGTGCATCGATGATGCCTTCATGATCTATAAGGCGTCGGGAGGGGTTAATTATAAGGTAAAGGGAGCAAAAAAGCTCAGCCATAAATTTGATTTCCGTGCAAACAACAACAAGAAGCAATGAACACATGGGGTTCCACGCGCACATGGAGGCGATTGCCCTAGCATGGAGTGAATGTGGAGTACATAAGGTATTGATGGATCTAATATCGACATTGACAGTCTATTTAATAGCTATTTTGTTTCCATATGAAATTAATATTGTTATCATTTTTCACAGGAATTTTATATTAACACGGAAGAGAAATTTGATGCAAGCCAGGACTTTACACGCATATTGGTGATGATGCGGACATCTCCTGCACCAAGGGTATTTCCATCCCTCCAAGTTCACTTCCCCAAGTCCACCCCGTGGTCCAATGACTAGAGCTCGCGCTAAAGCTATCCAACACGAGGTGACTCTAGTCCTTCACGCGTCTCCACTTGATTCGCATGTGAATGGCTTACTACCTAATGCGTTGACCCTATGTTTGCTCAGGTATGAAGGATTAACCACGTGGGACGACGCCGAGGGGAGGAAGGAACCAGCCAAGGGGGGGGGAAGAACCCAGCTGCTGCAACACACCCGGAGTGTCCGGGAATTCTACCCCGGAGGGGTGGCCGAAGCACCCCTCGGGCAGGTACCCGGAGACTCCGGCTCCACTCCGGATGGGTGGCCGAGAGAAGCGCAGCCCAGCTCCACGCCCGGACACTCCGAACAGGTCCGGAGACTCCGGACGACTGCTGCCCGGAGTGTCAGCTCCGACCCTCCGGACGTCCATTGATATGACGTTCGGACATTCCGGGCAACTTACCCCGGAATGTCTGGGCCCTACGGCCGGACATTCCGGACAAGTTACCCCGGAATGTTCGGGTGTACTGTCTGCGCACAGTAACGGGCCGAGGCCCATGTACCCTTTTGGATTAGTGCCCTAGGGTTACGGGGTTAGCCCTATAAATACCCGTCTTAAAACCCTAAGTAAGATTAGACCTATTGTTAAGACTAAAAGTAGAGCTTTGCTCCTTAATCTAGGGTTTCATCCCTCTAGATTTGGGAGTTCCACCCTAGGCCTTGCTTTCTCTTGTGGATTGTAAGGATCGGCGCGTGCCTCCGAGTGGTAAACGTGGCATTCAATTGAGAGTAAGGTTGATTTGGTTCCTAGTTCCCCAAAGGCTTTCTCGTTGGAGTTTGTTGTTGGGGTGGGTTTCCATCTAGGCTTTGCTAGTTATCTTGGTCCAAATCGTGAAGATCGGGAGCCCTCCGTATCAGGTGCACTTCGCATATTTCTTCAATAATTTTGTATTAAACCCCCGCGGGTGAATTCTACCCATCTACATGAATTTGCTCGAACTGATTCTCTGTATTTTTCTTTTCTGAAGTTTAGACTTGTCAGATTTGAGATGTCAAACATTTTTGAGATGTGACAAATTGTTTAGCCAATTGTGCGATGTAGAGTAGTGTGTTATATATTTGAACGGATCGACTTGTCAAAACTGAGAAGTCATATTCAAATAATTCTTTGATTCTTGTTCTACATTGCATATAAGCTTGTGATATATGTACTGTGCATGCTGGGGCTATACAGAGGCTGTGCAGCTGGGGTATATTTTGTTTTTCAGAGGGCATGGCTAGCAAAATGACCTGAGGCTAGCCAGGAAGCAGGAAAACCCTGCCTGGTTGATATGTACCATCGCTGTCGGGTTCCTTTACCACCCGTCCGTGATATCTCCACCACAGGACTGGTAAAAAGGGAGTGATGATAATTATCACTGACGGGTCGGTACTTTACCCGTCCATGATGAGGTTCATCAAGGACGGTTTGAAAATAGCACCCGTCAGTGATGGTAGCATTATCACTGACGGGTCTACATAGAAACCATCAGTGATGGAAGAAATATCACTGACGGGTCAATACCCTACCCGTCAATACCCTACCCGTCAGTGATAGAAGAAATACCACGGACGAGTAAGGAAGGCACCCGTCAGTGATAGAAGAACATCACTGACGGGGCGGTATTCCACCCGTCCGTGATGATGCTTTCGTCACCTACAAACAATACTCATCACGAAAGGGTGGTGTATCAACCTGTCAGTGATGAGAGTGTTATTACTGACGGGTTGTTTTCTGACCCGTCCGTGATGACGTTTATCGCTGATGGGTAAATTACCCGTCACTGATAATGCGAGTCATTACTGACCTTTAGTTGTTGACGGGCCAGAAACCCGTCACTGATGAGGGTTTTTGGCCTGTCAATGATGACATGCTCTGTAGTAGTGAAGCTAATCACAGATAATTGTTGTAGAAATTCATTCACACTCGGTTGTTGTGGAAATTTAGTTCTCAAATAGAATCGTCTGTGAGAACGTACTTATCATAGACAGTTCTATTTTTGAACCATCTTAGATAACTCTCCTATCACAGATGGTTTTTCTTAACAATTGTCTGCGAAGGCGCATCGTAGTTTTTGGGTTAGGCCGAATCCTCTTGATCCCATATAACTCCTTGCTACCCCACGCTACCCAGAACCCTAACTTCTCTTCTGATCATCTATGCTTCCTCTTCTTGAGGAGCCCATTTTATACTCATCTTTTCCTTAAGCTTAGTCCTAGTATTCTCATGATTATCCTATTAATTGCTACCTATCACTAATTAATTGCTAGATTGTGGAAATCCTCTTGTTTTGCTTAATATGCACAGGAATAACAAAAAAGGTTGGAGGGAATCTTGCACATTTGGAAACTACTCGTCAAGAGGAGCCACCTCCAAGTTGGGAATGTGGTGTCGTTGGGAGTTTTTAGAGTGCCTGATAGGATATGGTACGGGCTAGCTTACTCGTACCAGTCACCAGGGGTCCACTAGGTCAAACCGATCTACTGTCGTGAAGGCGGCCCTGTGGAATTCTCAACCGAGGTGTCACAAACCCTACCCCGAGGCCTACCAATCTATATAAGGAGGAGAAAACGCCATCAAGAAGAGAGAGAGGAGAGAATCATGCCCCGCACGTTTGGATCCATCACCATGTCCATAGCATTAGTCTTAGCCCTTTGTATTCCTCGTACAACGATTGCCAAGAGCAAGATAGAAACATAATTTTAAGCATTCCTTTTTAATGTACTCATTGTAATCTATGTGTTTGTAATATGCTATTTTGTTTATGACTTTTGCAAGTATGTGTTAGTAATCCGTATAGGCTATGGGTAAAGGATTAGCCTCACGACACCCCTTTGATTGTTTAGGATTAGATCCATGCTATGTAATCATACCTATATGTGTGAATTGTTTGTTTGTCTTGCCTCAGCGTAGGACTCGATAGGTAACCGATGTTCCGATGAACGATCAAGGTGAAGATGGATGATCAGGAGGACCAAGCAATAAGCTTTGAAGCCAATGACAGAAGGGTGAAGGGGAGTGACTGAGGCAAATCTCTAGGGAACCATGGCATAGTCATCACATGGTCATGTGTTGGTCTAGTATTATCTTAATAAACATAATGACCTTGTAGATCAATGGCAACGGGTTGGACAATAGACCCTATGACTCGATGGATGTCGACATAGGTGTATCATGGACATGCCGCCTACTTATCTCACATATCTTTTATCATGCTATCATAGCAATATTTATTGTTTTATTATTTTATCCAACATAGCGTCTTTGTGGCCACAGGTGAACCTCTACCCAAAGCCTACCTCCATCATTTGATCACAACTCTTCCCATGCTGCCCGGCCCCCTCGCCATGATGCACTCCCTGTGCCACCACCAATGCCAGTGCCTCCCCAACGATGTCATCCTCCTTGCCCTACGACGGTGCCCCTACCCCGTGCTACCCCAATATCGATGCCTCCTTGACGGCGTCCTCCTCCCCTTGCGACCCCAATGCCAGTGCAGCACCGATGGTGCCCTCCTCCCAGCATCTGCGACAATGCCCTCCTCCTTGAGGCTCACCTCCCTGCACCATCCGGCTTGATGCTGGCATTGCATCGACGGCACCTGATACGTTGAAACGTGTCAAGTTTTTTGTGTTTAATGATTTCTTTTCATTTTATTTCCAATATGTATGTTAATTGATTTTCTTCATTATTTAATAAACTACCAGATGAAATTTGCCATGTTGCACTAAGTTACTTACGGATGTATGCATGCAGTCTGAGAACACTTTGGACTGCCATATTTTCTCTCATAATTTTAGACGTAGGAAAACATCATAAAAAATAGAAAATTCAGCACTTTCAGTAATGTTTTGGAGGGAGATTACTCTATGCAAAAGGAGGTAGCCAATGGGGTCACCAAATGGCAATGCAGCGAGGGGCCACAACACTTGGGACCATCCTATCCTGTTGCGTTGGTCCCCTACTACTCGGGTGCCGCCGTCCTTTTATGAGCAGATCTGTTTCGTCCCTTGGAGTCCCCCTGCGAAGACTT
Source organism: Stipa capillata (assembly GCA_019208055.1). Classification (NCBI taxonomy): domain Eukaryota; kingdom Viridiplantae; phylum Streptophyta; class Magnoliopsida; order Poales; family Poaceae; genus Stipa; species Stipa capillata. Next base: position 123,495 of record JAGXJF010004111.1, read on the forward strand.
TTCTATTTATACAAAAGGTTTCATGACGTGAACAGAAAGGGAGGGTGTGAATCAAGGAGAAATTGAGAAACAGAGAAGGGAGACCATTGATGGCATCCATAGTTTTCCATCTCCAGTATCACCCAGCCACACGTGCTGATATGCAGCAACTACAAAACAATGTGCTTCAAGCCATGCAAAGGATGCTTAATAAGCACATTCTAATGGCTAGTAATGGGGTTCGATAATGACCTAGCTTTTTCCCGAACACACCGGTCACCAAAGAGCTACTTCTATCCCCATTTTTGTGATATGCACCTTCAGGACATTGCCCTAGCGTGTTCCTTAGTCAGCTCGTTCCAAGGAACTCACCAACTCCATGTTAGAGCAAGCTAACAAGGAGTTGTGACCTATCATTTAAAGTTTTCTCCATCTCCTACTAGGTGTATGATGTTTTTCCATATCTCATAGCTCGAGAAATTTCTTCGTCTCCAACTGAGCAAACTTGATGGGAAGGCTTTAGATCTCTCTCTAGGAGCACTCAATTAACCCTCAGGAGTGCACCACTCACCATTTCCCTCTTAATCTTCTCAAGGTTTGTCACGGACCCGGGAATTATATATGAGCAGGGGAACGGATATCGCCAAGGATCGAGAAGTCACCCAACATACCATACGCGCTTATGTCGTATGTATCTATCACCGTTGGGTACCCGACACCGGACCCACATACCATACGCGCTTGTGTCGTATGTATCTATCACCGTGGGTCAAGCTGGCCGGAAGCGACTAAACTTCCCAAAACCACATACAATTCCCTAATCCTGTGGAGGTTTAGAGTCGTTCCCAATTCCACTATGCAAAGCAAGGTCGGAGGAGCCCGGCGATTCTACTCACACCCTAACCTAGCTCAAGGGCTAGTGGGTCGCTCGAGAGCCCGGTAGAATACACCCACACCCTGCCTGGCCGGCACAGCATCTCAGCCAGCGGGTCACTCAACCGATACCTGCTCGATGTAGTAAAAGGAAAACAACTTTAACCCTTCACGGCATACCCATATACTTCATATCATACACGCATTGCATATGGGCAACCCTAATAACAACTCGATATCACAACAAAGCTCTACTACAGAAGAGTTATGGATAATACACACTTCCCGAACCTGGGATAAGTACCTATTACTCATACATAGCGACCTGGAGGTCGTTTATCTTAAATACAACGTTAAAAACAGCAGCGGAAGATAAACGGAGAACACCGAGATGGTGGGGAAACCACCTCAAAATAGCCCACAAAATTTCCGAGGAGTCGAAGCCAAAAGCGGTAAACCGAAGAAGCAGATGTCAACTCCAAAATGCTCCATGAACCTGCTAGGATAAACCTAGGTGAGTACAACACCTTACTCGCAAGTCGATGCTTATTAACTAATTAAAACATGGTATTAATCCTGTTTGGCAAATGGTGAAGCTTTGCTATTTTTACCAAGTTCAAGTTGTATACGAGAGGTAAACTGAACATAAGCTACACCATTTTAAATTTCAGATTTCAGCAGACATTAACAACAACTTAATGACAACAAAGAAACTAACTTGAACATAGATTATAACAACAACATAGCAATATGGATATCATCATTCCAGTTCATTCGGGGGCAGCCCACACCCCAATTTAATTACTGATCCATCACAACAGCATTTTCAATCAATCTCTCGAACCGTCACCGGCAATACAACCACCATGGGAATAACGAGTGCTCTTCACTCGGAGGTAGCTAAGCTCCACGTGACCGAGACTTGCCATCAGATAAACCCATAACGGTGATTCTGGTGAAATCCACACGGTGATAAGGGAGTTACACGATGAAGTAACCTCAGATTGGTATAGCGACAAACTCTCCTTACACCTGGGTCGCATCATGGCATCAAAATTATACCAATCGTATTCATCGAGGCCCTCGGCTCTCACATCTCACCTTATTGAGTTCAAGTGGGTTGGGCAACATAAAACGTTTTAATCTCAGCCGTAGCTGCTGCATAACAACAAGTCCTACACATACTAGTGTGATACCCAACACAAATCGAGCAATCATTCACACAAGCACCAAATCAATTTACACAATTAATCCAAACCGAGATTAACACACTATGTAATGATTAATCAACAAGCAACGAAGCTTGCCTGGAAGCTGGGTGACGATGTATAACGTATCCACTAGCGTTCGTGAGAAAATCAGAAGTAGCCAAACTTCAATAAGAAACAAATAAACTCCAGAAAAGAAAAAGGAACAAGTCTAAGGAGCTATTTTGAACAGTACAAATATGCATGTGATGCAACTACAGTGGATTAAAATGAAATGTGCAATTACATAGGCAGGTTTGTATTCATTCTAGATTTTGGTTTAGTTTTAGTTGTGTTATAACTTTAACGATGGATGAACCTAGAATATGGATGCATGCATGGGATATGACATGACACTAAGGAAAAAGGGCTTTAAACCTGTAATTAGGATGAGGGCTCATTCGATTGATTCGTAGTTGTGGTAGATGAGAACATGGGGTTGTGGTTATATTCTAGCCGTTAGGCGAATTGTGACACTAATCATTTTAAATTTGACTGTTAAGCTAGATTCTCTAGTATTCATGTTTTTGGAGGTCGTTTACATTTTCTACGAGTTCTACAAATTTAATCAAATTTAGCATTTCCTGTCTTCTTCTCAGTAAAGAACAAGGTATTGTATATTTTATTCCCAATATTATCACATCATCTAAGAACAACAAGTGGGTTCATCATGTCATCCTTATAGATATTATATTTTCTGGTTAATCAAGAGTTCGTTGCATGATCCCACATGTCATAGGACTAGGTACTCTTTTCTTTTCATTTAAACTTGCAAGCATACGGTGCATGAGATTGTCCTTAACACAGCTAAACCTAACCAATACTATATCTGCATCAATTAACCGTTAGACCATGATTGCGGTAATCGGCATATTGGTCATGTTCATTTATTCCCTTAATCCATCTTTGGTTCATGAACTATCATTCGTGTATCGGTGGTAATATGAATTGTTCAGGGTAATTGAGCCTATTAGCTACAGCTAACTATCACCAACACAACTAATTACAGGGCCAATGTTAGACATAACATTCAGCACCTTAAGTATTTCAATTAACTTGCTTAGGCATGTGTTCATCTGGATGGCCTAACCATTACTTGTTACATTAATTCCCCATATGGTGCTTTGTCTCACAAATTGAAATGACATTCAGAAGACATACTCATATGTATATAGGATGATTACATACAAAAATTGATCGAGTACTTTGGCCATTTAGCAAACAACATATTAATTAACTTCAACCAATTCCTCTACTGCTAAGCGACTAATCTAACTGCTAATAGCTGGTCTAACTACTAACCATTAATCGCCCAAGGATATGCTGCCAAGAGGAGCATGGGAAAGGGGCTCACCGAGAGGGGAAGGAATGCGGCGTGGGGAGCTTGCCAGGGAAGGAGGCAGCGGCGACTTGGCTTAGATCTGACACCGGAGGCGGCGAGGACGTTGAAGACGGGCTGGGCCGAGCTCGGGCGACCCGCGGTGAAGGGATGCTACTGCCGATGCCGAGGTCAGGCCGGCGGGGAGCTCCGGCGGCAGTTGGGGAGGGGCCAGGCTGCGGCAACCATAGCCGACGGTTGCCGCAGCAGATCCAGCGGCAGGGCGGGGATGTGATGCGGCAGGGCAGCGGTAGCCATGGCGGCGTTTTGCTGCCGTGGCAGATCCAGCGGCGGGGCGGCCCGGAGGTGGTGGTGGCGTGGCACGGGGAATATGGCACGGCAGGGTAGTGGGGGAGCGGTGGGGAATGGTGGGGCTTGCTCGGGTGGCTCACCGGCCACCACGGCCGGCGCTAGGGCGAAGATGACGGCGAGTGGATGAGGCGGCAGATCCGGCGGGGCGGCGAGCCTAGGGTGGAGTGGCGCTGATGGGGGAGATGAGAGGCCGAGCAGCGCCAGTTAGCCGGCGGCGACAGCGCGGTGGAGTAGGGCGGAGCTGCGCCGCGAGGTTGGGGAGGTGGTGCGGCCGTGGGTGTGGGAGGCGACGGCCAGAGGAGGCGCAGGTGACAGGAAGATGAGGAATGGCGGCGGCGCACCGGTGGGGGGGAGGCTGCGGTGCTAGGGATGAAGAAGGCGGTGGCGAGCTTGGAGAAGGAGGCGTGCGGTGGGGAGGGGAGCTGTTGGGGAAGAAAATGGGGAGAAGAAAAAAGGGCATGCGGCCTGGGGCACGTGGAGGAGCAAGGCTGCAAGCGGGACGCACGTGGCAGGTAAGGTATTTTCCTTTTCTTTTGTTTTGTTCTTTGCTGTTTTAGAATTAGATTTTTAAAATAAAGCTGAATACAACATCAAGTTAAAATTTTGCAAGAATTGGAGAACGTAAAATCCACTCGGTTGACTTATTTCACTTTTGTTTCAAAAGGAAAGCTTTGGGCAAGTCCTTTAATTAAGTAGGAAATTGTGGCCCAGAGATTTAATTCTTTTGATGTTAGTCCCTCGATATATTTGGTGCTTATAAAGAATTGGTAGGATAACAGCTAAGTGAAGCTAGTGAGTAGAAGAAGAGGAGTAGAGAAAAAGGAAGGCCTTGAAGGAAGAAGAAGAAGATGGTGTCACTCCGAAGCCAATCTGGACCCTGACACTGTCGTCAATGATTCCTTTGTGTTCTCACATCAAGGGTAAAATTGTCAAACTTGTGGATGTTTTTGCCTTCATGTAGATGCGAGGATTCTTGACAATTTATGCAGCTTTGTAGAATTGCATGTTGTAGGTTGGTAGGTAGGTTAAAACTTCCAGGCTCGACTTAATGACCTTTTGTTGCTTTCCATACATTGGTTCCAAAAAGAAAATCGTAGGCCTTGTCGAGACCTTCTTTTAGTGTGCTTGTTTGCTTGATTCCGATGAACGGTTCGGGAGAAAAATCCAAATACCACTTCTGTCCAGAACTTTCTTAATTAAAAAAATGCAAATTTAGTTAATGCAAATAGCTATCTTAATGACGAAATTAAAGAACAAACCTTATATGAAAAATTTTTGCATGCATATTGTAACCTTATATGCAAATAGCTATCTTAAAGATGAATTAATTTCATAATTCATCTTAGTTCGTCCCAGCATGCATTTGGTACAAGTTTACATTGTTTAAAATAGTTTCTTAGACTTGATATATTCTTTTGGAGGTTATCTGCGTCTTATTGGTGTTTCAGCTTTTTGGATTTCTTCCTAAGCGGACTCAGAATTATTATATGTCTTCATCAGCTATAAGGTAGTGATTCTTTTGGCTCTGGTGCGTTCTCCAAAGTTGAATTCAACAATTTCTTTCCTAGGATGCATTTTTAATCTTCCTCATCCTAGATCACCTTACGGTATTGGCAAATCTAAGGAATGGTCTCCGTAAGATTATCAAGTCAGTTTTGATATCAGGGGTGTCTAGGATAAAGAAATCAATTGAAAGCCCATGCTCCAGTAGGACTATTAGACCATCCTCAAAAAATTCCATCAAGAATATTGGAGTACGGTCAGCCATAACAAAGATATTTGAAGTGGGTTAGAGTTGGTTTTGCAGGAAATAGTTTGTCTAGGGGGCTACATGGAAGGACGCTAATTCCCGCTCCCATATCGTACAAAACATTTGCGAAAGTTATTACATTTATTTTGCATTTCTTTTAGAATTTTTATCACCGATTTTGCAGATATTCTTGCAGTGATATTTGATTGGCTGGGAAACATGTTTACAGAATTCTACCATTGGTCGTTTGAGATCTTCTTTATTGCCTTCAAGGTTTATGTTTTTCAAGATAATGTCGCTTGTTTAACCAGTTTCCGATGATCGAGGGTTCAGATGCATAAGGTCCTTTAGAAATTTCTATAGGTTTAGTAGGAATTGGACCAAATCTAAAGGAACCTAGTCAAATTCTTCAAATCAGTTATCCTCTTATTCTTTCTCATTCTCCCTTTTTGGTGCTAGCAAATCATCTTGACTTGAGGGATGACATCAATGGAGATTTTTCTTGGGTCATTATTTCTTCTTTAATTTCAACGATGGATTAATCTCCCAAGGTTCTTGATTTTTAGCAAATAGTAGCGCAAATTTCCATGAAGGGGGTCATGCGAGTGTAGCTCAAGAGGAAGCTCGAAGATTCTTCTGTGATATGGAAGAAGACACCAGAGGTTCCGCATACAAAGCCTTAGGTGCCGAGAAGGAGGAAACGGGTTTGTTCTCAAGACACATGTTTGGAGAACATGGGAGAAGATATTTTTAGTTGTTTTTATAATTAAGCAAAGATCAGGTTTGATGTAAAAACTACTACCATTCCCCAGCAATAGTGCCAAAAATCTTGTTGGTGTGTTTTATGCCTCACTGATATTTTATTCCACAAGTGCACGGAAACCACTATAGCTTTCACCACGGCATATTCTGGGTACTGAATCTATCAGAACGAGCAAAGACTACAACTAGCATGATCGAAGCTAAACGAAAAGGGTTTAAGATAAGAATAGAATGGTTATCAGCACAGAGTGTGGTAGGAGCTTTAGAAGAAACCAGAGGATAAAGGCCTTCTCGTCCAGGCACACGAAATGGTTGCCTATCTATTTAAATCTATCCCGACGAACTTGGTTTGACACTATTGTACTTCGGGGTTTCCTCTACTTGCTTTTACGAGCAGCTGTAGCATTCACCTTGTCGTAGTCCATCCGGACAGCACAATCTCATAATTACTAGCATCTTAAGGTAACTTGCTAACCTAGACTCTATTTCTAATTTAGAAAGTTACTACTCTACTTCACAATAAGCTAAGTAGAGCATTATTCAAGCATCATGAGAAACCAACAAAATAATATTTCACCGAAATAATTGGAATACAAATATAAAGAAAGGGTCGCATTAGTATTGCCAGACTAGAAGAATGAATTCACTCCATTGATAGGATAGACATTGTTGAAGTTGTGCTACAATGAAGTATCGGCACTCCGACACTCATGGATCTCTCCTCTCTTCCTTTCCTACCTAAACCTCTCCCAACTACATGACTTGTTGAGTGCTGAATGGGATGAAGGATGGGTTACAAATGAGAGGGAGAGGCCCTATTTATAGTGTGGAGGTGCCTCAAGAGAGTGGAGATCCTCCCTAAGGAATAGGGGATAACGCTTGAAGTTTTCTGCTCTTCTTTGGTGCTAAGAAAGTCAAATTCCCATTGGAAAACATAGTGCTGACAACTTGCTTCATGCGGGGCCCACTGATGACATGGCAAAAATTAGCAAAACTTCGATCCTTCATAATTTCTTTGTCTAGACTAGGAATTGAGCAAACTTTGTATCTCTTCCGATTGTCTCAACAAGCGCTTCAACATAGTTTAGTCCAAATTAGGTTTTGAAGTATTTTTATTCACTGCCATTCCCAATGGACACATTGACTCTCATCTTCTCCCCAATTCTGGTGCGGTTTTCAGACGAGCGTAATTTCTCCAAAGACTTTAAAATATTACTTTTCTAAAATACACAAAACTAACATGTTTCTCAAGAATAGTGTGATTTTTTTAGCATACAACACCTAAATGGTGGTTTGGTGTTGTAAAATCAGGAGAAGAGCATGTAAAAATTGGGTAAATTGGTGCACATAAACGCGCGTCAATAGCTAGTTGGAGCAGTTTTTGACTGAAAGTATTAAGACCTGTTTTATATTGAACCCATCAAGAGCTAAGGTGAATGGTATTTGTCATTGTCACACTTGTTGTGTTACAAGTCTCAGTTGCATTGTCCAGAAAATTATTTAATTCACCTGCAGATCAATTGATAAATTAGAAGACTAATTTTTTTGGAGTTTTTGATTTTCTATAACTAAGAAATAGAAAAGACTAATAATAAAAGTATGGAATAGTAAGATATGGTCTTGCAACAATTGAAAGAGTTATGAATTGAGATATCGGTTCATGTTTTTTTGGTAGAATGCTTTCATAACAAGGGTACTATGAATATAATTATTCTCTCTAGAACTTAGTAGGCAAGTCACCAGTAGGTAGTCATGCTTCTCCTATCCTGGTGTTGCATGACTCTATTATCCTTTCCCTATGACCCTCATGTTGAGTAGTAGCTCGGTATTTAAGATCAAAAGATCATATCAATGCTTTGGGCGTGGTGGCGTCCCATTCTTCTCGAGTTATGATAGCTTGTCATTGATACCTATACTTGTCACTACAGATTCACTAAGCAACATGTACTTACTCTCGTAGGTCATATATAATCATGTTTCCAGGGCCCTTAAAGCAAACAAGTGTTACATGCACCGGGAGCAAATAAGTTCATACTAGATATTCAAAGTAATCGCAAATGATAAATAAATCTAAAGGTCTTCTACCATCTACCAATCACCTACATTGATATGATCACACACTGCAATGTCCTCATTTAATGCGAAATTATATAAGCATTGCACTAGTATTAGACAATATTCTTTCGATTCTATCTACAATGGGCAGGAAATCATGCATAGAGGGCTTAGTCGTGCCAAGGGGTAGACCAAGATATGTGAATGGCATTGGACCAATTGTACAATCAAGGATATCAGCCAAATTCTGTGTAGTCTTCAGGCATATTGATGGGCATAAGAAGGTCCTTCAGACATCGAATTTCAACTTGGCAAGCGGGAATGATTATTATCGTGTCATTGGCAACTGTATTATGGGATAGTCACTAGACTCAATCGCAAGGATGGGGAGCTGCTGGAGGCCCTCATTGAAATCAGAGTTCACCATTGACTACAGTAGGTCAGTAGCCAAAACAAAAAGTAGGGAACAGAGGGGGTCGCCTTGCCTAACTCCTCTTCTGCATCTGAATTGTTGACCAAGACCCTATTGAGAAGCACTGAGGATGTGCCCGAGTGAAGAATGCATTCCATCACTTGATCCAGCGTGCATCAAAATCCATATCGTCTAGAATTTGAAGAATTGTGTTATGCTCAATCTTATCAAAGGCCTTAGTAAAATCAAGCTTGATTATGACTATTTCTTTGTGTATGAGTCTCAGAACCCATTTCTGAAGCTGATCAACAAGGAGCTTAGTTAATAATTTCAGGCGACTATTGAGAAGAGATATTGGCCAAAGAATCAGAGTGAAGAATAAAGAGTTCAGGGCTGTCAGGTCGATTTTACCTTCATAAAAATCGTGACAGAGCTCATAAAAGTCTTGAGCGATGATGGCCCAGCATGTTTTGATAAAGAATTCATTAAATCCATCCAGCCTAGGTGCGCAAATGAGCGACAACCTTATCTATTTCTTCCTTAGAGAAGGGGGCTGAAAGCACCTCATGTCCCTCAATTCTAGTGATTAGATCTTACAGAGGGAAGAGCATTTCTGGGTGCATGGCCTGACCAAGTCACAGCTTAAAAGCTTGAAAGAAAGCGACTTCCTTGCACAGATGATCAATCATAGCATTGCTGTCTGCTAGCTTATCTATGCAATCGAGTTCCCATCTATATCTTCTTGTGGCAACTGCATGGAAATATTTGGTATTTCCATCACCTAGTTGTACCCAACGAGTAGTAAATCTTTTTTTCAGTATAGCGGGGAGGTCTCCATGGGGCACATTGAGGTGTTTCAACATTCTCCATAACTTGGCATGGAAAGCGGGGAGGTCTCCATGGGGCACATTGAGCTGTTCCAACATTCTCCATAACAGGGTGGCCCAACTTCCCAGCTGGTTCGGGTCGGTCACAATGTTGTACACCATCCTATACAATTTTAGGGTTAGAGAGGATAAGGTCAGCCACACAAGGAAAAACAAATGCAATAGAGGAGAACATTCAGAACTAAGAGCGGTGAGGGTAAGGAATAAAAAGCAATCTACTTGTTAATTTTAAACATAGGGTTTAACTTTTTAAATAGTTTTCTCGGCAACGCCAAGTCCTATCTAACGACCACCTGCAATTGGCTTCCTACGGTCAGCTCGGCTCTGATACCAAGCTGTGAGGGACCCGGTACTTTAATCCAAATCAAGGAATTCACAACAAGTGAAGACGTTGACCATAGCCGCTACCTGCGACGGACTATGGCCCACCCCCGCCCCGTGCGACATGCATACGACACAATGCGTATGACTCACCACGGCCTGATTGAGGGATCACGATTCCAAACACATACGCCACAATGCGTATGACTCACTTTGGCAATGGACCGTTCATTCACTTTGCACTTCACTTGATTCGGAATAAAATAACAAGTTCCTCCATATGCACCCATCCACACTCCCCATTTCAACATACACGCATGACAGACGGGAGGTGGGGGCATATGTTGGACAGCAAGCATATCATCACACGAACCACTACGATATGATAATACTACTAGCTGTCCACGTTGTGAACTATTTAGTTTACATCATTCGGTGATAACCGGAAACATATCCAAATGTAAAGTATTTAAACAACAGCGGAAGAAAGTTAAGTGAGTCCCACAGCGGCGCATCGACCGCTGACAAAAAACCAACCAAAATCCCATGCGTCGATAGCCAACCAAGAAAACCAAGTGATTAAACATCCTCGAAGTAATCCTCGACCACTGGCTCACCTGCAATGACCTA
>JAGXJF010004112.1:0-21575 GCA_019208055.1 Stipa capillata
TCGGCATTGTCATCCAAATTATCTACACGGAGCATGGGTCTCTGGCGATATCATTACGAACCAGGCCAGGACTTGCTCCCGCAGGACGAGTTGGACAATCTGTCGGAGGACATGAAGGCGCTGCACGAAGATTACCTCAAGATGTCCAGAGAGCCGCAAACATTCTGCCAATATTGGAAGGTCAAGGTGCCAAGAGATTACAACTTCTTCATGGAGAACCACCAGGACACCTTCGACATCAATTTTGAAGACCTCTTCCATATGTTCAACCTCTACAGGCTCGACACCACGATGGTCAGGCTATGGGCTCTCTATGAAGCCCAAGAGTGCAGACGTCTACAGGACTCCAATATCGGGAGTCGATCCGATATGCATGAACGAAGGCTACGCTGGTACCACGGACGGTCGAGACTTTCTAACAGAATATTTATCGCGTGTCTTCATCATGCATAAGGACAAGGAGTACATACTAGCCCCCTACAACCCTCCGTAAGTCCTTTAACTCAACACCGTATGAATTTTTTGTTTTGTACGCATGTATCTCCGCCTTCTTACGTTCATTGTTCACATTGACGCAGTGACCACTGGGTGCTCATTGTGATAATTCCAAGCTGGGCCAAGGCATTCTATTTCGACACCTCATCAAAAAAGACAGCGGACTTCAAAAATATCACTGACATTTTGAATGCAGCCTTTTTCAGAGCCAAGTTCTCGGGCCATCGAAAAATACCTGCAAAAGCGACAAAATTGGTACACCATTACAAGTTCCCTTGCAGAGTTCAGCCCGAAGGTAGCGTGACATGTGGGTACTACACCTGTGCCCATATGGACCTATTTGTCCGGTACAAGAACAAGCATTGGAAGGATATGAAAGAACTGAAGGCTTGGAGTGAGCTAGGACATCATTTGTACGATTGGCGTCAGGACTTTGCCCGCATCCAAAGAGTCTTTGCCAAAATCATCAATCTTGAAGTAATCAATCCAATGGGTGAATTCTACGCCGGCCCCCAGTTTCTGAAGCTAAACTTAAGCGGGAATCAGTAGATTAGTTGTTTAAAAAACTTTATTATGTCGCTGTCAAATATACTTGTTTTCTTTCATACCTGTGATTAACGGTTACGTGAAATGTTATGTCATTACGAATAAGTTATATCAAATTTTATATTTGTGATATTTCTGAAATTTATGAAAATTTGTGTATATTTGTGAAATTTATGGATGCTTGTGAAATATATGACTATGTTTGTGAGAATTGTGAATGTTTGTGAAATTTGTGAACATATTTGTGAAAATTGTGAATATATTTGTGCAATAGGTGCTGAATGGAAATGCACAACAGAAGCTCTACTGACGGGCACTTAACAAACGCCAGTCAGTGGTGAAGCCCGTATGGCCAAGCTGCAGGTCCTACCACTGACGGGCGAGTATAGACAGCCCGTCAGTGGTGAGGTCCTACCACTGACGGGCTGTAGCGACCCTGTTTTCCGATCCGATGTCAGTGTAAATTATCGCGGACAAAACGATTTCTTTCAATTTCATGCATGCGTATATGTAGTTCAAAAATGATTTCGATTACAAACCCTAACATGCGCCCTTAGGGTTAACATGAAATCGAACATCAAACCTAATGACACTACAACTCACGATTCAAAAGTTATACATGTTCTAACCATTTTAGCTATCAAAAACTTGTACGAGCCAATTGAACTCACTTGTATGTTCAGACCTTTTAATTGGTTCAACCTGAAAAACCCGAGAAGGCATGACATGGAATCGGCGTTAGATAAATTTTTAAAATTAACCTACTCGACTTTTATTAAGGAGATACAAACGTACGGGTATTAGTTTTATATCAGTGGTTGAAACACAGGGATCATTGCTTAAGAATCCTCACGAGATTCATGAAATTTTGAAACTATACGCTGAGTCAATTACAACCGAAATTAAACCTGAATTGGAATAACCAGAAATACAACGGATAAAAGAAAACAACAAAGAAATGCATTTTTCTGCCGTGGGCCCCACCAGCAGATCTTTTCTTTTCCCTCTTTTTCTCCACCCGCATGGCATGCAGCTCCTTTCCTACACGTGCCAGCCAAACTCCTGCAGTCCCTCTTTTTTCCTTCTCTGCGCAGCACGACAGTGGGCAGAGCCCCCTTTTTCTTCCCCATCTTCTCCCCTATTCCCCATTGCTTCTTCTTCCTCAGGCTGAGTCCTCCAAAGCCGGGCCTCCTTCTTCTTCCCCATTCCTTCTCCTGCCACCCTCCGCCGGTCGTCTGTGCTCCCCAGTAGCTCCGGTGAGCCGCCGCCGGTCCTCCCCTCTGCTCCCTGCCGCGCCCCCTCTCCAAATCCCGCTGAGCTCGTGGCCGCCGGCTCCGCCTCCCCAAGCCGCCGGGTCCCCTCCGCCCTAGCTCCCCGCCGGCCGGATCCCGAGCGCCGCTCGGCTCCCCTGGGCCTCGCGCGGAGCGCCACCTCCGCTCCTCCCTCCGCCTCTCCTGCCACCCTCCGCCGGTCGTCTGTGCTCCCCAGTAGCGCCGCCACTCCCCTCGGCAAGCGCCGTCGCCCAGCTCCCCCACCCCTACTCGCCACAGCGCCGCCGCTCCCTGGTGCGCCGCCAGCAACCGCCCCTGCCCCGGCCGACCGTCGACTGCCGCCTCGCTCGAGCAGACCGCGTCCGCCGCTCCCCCAACCACGCCGGCCTCCTTTGTAGCTCCTCCAGCCGGCCTCCCGGAGCTCCCTCAGCGCTGCAGTGCATTCCCAAGCTCCCCAACCGCCACCGGCCGAGGCTCCGCCCACGGAGACTCAGTACGGATGAAGTCGCCGTACACCCTCGAGCTCCACCTCGGCCGTTGCTTCCCTGATTGTTCTTGGTGGGTGAACCATGGTATTACTCTGCGATGATTTTTCCTAAATGCCTGGATGGTATGCATGTTGTGAACCTTGCTTCTCTGTAGTTCACTTGAGGTTAAGATCTAGCTCCAACCTGATGTTAGATATATGTTGATGAGGCAGATGTATGGCTTAGTGCATGAACAAGATTAATTATGTCAATTGTTTAAATGATAACACACCTGCTCTAGATGTTTTGATAATCGTGGTTGGATGGCCGATTAGTAGTTAACGATTAGAAGTTAACCTATTTGTTAGCAGTTAAGGTATGGATTGCGGTTAAGTTCACATCGTCTGCTAAATACAAGATGAGCTAATAATTTTAGGTTGTCGTAGAATCATAGCTACTGGTCGTAACTTTTAGTCTTTAGTGAAATTCAGATATACTCAATGCTTCAACAGTTATACCAATTAACCAATCAATAACTAAATGATGATCCAACTTTAATGATCGTTAGTTGAAATAACGATTGACAGTTGGGACTAACGTGCTAATAGGTGAAAAACTAATGCTTTAAGATGACCTGCCGGATAATCATGCATCAATTCAATTGATTGAGTTGATAGCTGTGCACGGTTAAGACCAACAGTTAGTAATTGACCTGTTGACCCACGGGTGAACGATAGATGCTAACATCAGTTGAACGCTTTACTGATACCAATGTTGCTCGGTAATGCAAATAGCCTAATAGCTGTCACAACTAATTGATGTAATAGACCAACTCGAGGGTATTTTATGCATGGTGGGTTAGGTCTTGTTTGTAATTGACGAAGTCACCTGCTGCTAGACTGAAGTAAGAAAATAATAGTTAGGCTTTATATCTATATCCAGTTTTGATAAATCCAAATGTTAGCAATAGCTTGTCCCAAGAACAATCTCATACGCCATATACTCATAAGCTTAAATGGAAAGAAAAAGAATTCCTAGTTCTAGGACAATTAGAACTCATGAACTCTTAATTAACGGGGGAGTATAAAAATCTGTAACGACGGTATGTGGACCCACTAGTCATTCTCTAGTTCTCATCCCCTAGTTAATTGCGAGATTAGTTAACTACTCTTCTTTACTGAGAAAAATACAAAAAGAGTCCTAGAGAATCTAGCTTAACAGCCAAACTTAAGATGCTAGTATCACAATTCGTCTAACGGCCAGAAAACAATCGTGACCCCATGTTCTCACCTACGACAACGAATTAATCAAATAAACCATAACCCTAATTACAGCTTTAAAGCCCTTCTCCTTAATTGTATATCGTATCCCATGCATGCATCCATATCCTAAGTTCATCCGTGATTAAAGCTGTACCACAACTCAAACCCAACCTCAAAATCTGAGATGAATATTAACCTGCCGATGTACTTGTATACCTTATTTTTAATCCACCGTAGTTGCATTCATGTCAATTGCATCGTGCATGTTCGTCATTTTCAAATTAGTCTCTTAGGGTTGCTTTTCCCCTTTTTAGAGGTCGCTTGCTTCTTACCGGTGTTTTGAGTGTTCTGGAATTCTCGTGCATGCTTCCCGTACTTCCCCAAGCAACCAGGCAAGCAGAGCTTGTTGCACCTTCTATTTGTTCAGTACTTGTTTTTACTTATGTATATGTGATGTATGGATTGTTACTTAGCACTTGTGGTTGGAATCGATTAAACTAGCATGACTAGGGTATGCGGTGAATTAGGTCTGGTCATGGTTGAGTTTAAATCGATAAACTAATTACTTGAACATATTAAAGTGAGATGTGAGAGCCGAAGGGAAAGTGTCAGATGGATAAAGTTGGTATCATTGGAGTGGCATGTTGCGACCGGGGGAAGAAGTTGTCGCGATACCAACCCTGAGGTGACTCCATCGTGATTACTGCCCTTGTCACGCGTGGACGTTAGCGACAGCGATGCTGGGGTGTAGCTGAGGTAAGACTAAGACCCTTGGGAGGCTAGCTACCTACAAGGGATAAGGCACTCGCTGCACTCAGGGTGATCGTCTGCCGGTAACGGTCCGAGAGATTAAATTGAGGTGTGGTGGTGATGGTACCCTGTCAATGTGGAGATATTGAGATGAGATTATTGCCCCACGTAACTGGGAGCTTATGTGAAAGAATATGGCCCCACGTAACTGGGAGCCGATGTGAAAGAATATTGCCCCACGTAACTGGGAGCCGATGTGAATATTGTCCCACGTAACTGGGAGATGGCAAGTGAGCCACTGAGTTTGTATTTTTAGCACATGTGACTAGTGGTTACCATCACGCCCCCTAAGTTGAGGTATATGAAAATCTGAGTTGTTGGTGATCTCATGTTTTCCTTATGATGTTGGTGCAGTACTGGTATTGTCTAGATTGGGTTAATCGTAAGTGCATCATGTTTGATTTTGTTATACTCGTATGCTTAGGACATCTAATCAAGCACGAATAAGACTTGCGAGTACTTTGTACTCACCTAGGACTCTCCTAGATCATTGCAGGTGAGCCAGAGGTCGAAGAGTTCTTCGATGATGTCTAGTGCATGGTTTCTATTCCTTGGTTGGCTATCGGCTCAGGGGTTTCTGTGGATTTTGGTCAGCGGTCATCGCACCGCTATGGGTCTCATTACTGTTATTCCGCTGTCGTTTAACTTCTCCGTACTCGGATATGTTCCGGTTATGGCCGGCTGATGTAATATTAAAGTCCGACGTGGACTATTAGCTTAATATCGTAATGTAGAGTTTGTGCTGTGATATCCGAGTGGTTACTTGCGGTTGTCCATGTACTATGCGTGTATGTGATGAAGTATGTGGATAACTGTGCAGAGGTATGGTTGCGTGCTAGGGTTGCGTTTCATGATGGCAGAGGTGAGCGAACCACTAGTCCGATGTAGCTTTGGTGAGTCAATCCAGGGGACTCGTCCCGTACTCGCTAAGTCTCCTACGACCGTCACGCCTCGCGCTGACGGCAGAGCAGAGCTGGATTCTCCCAGAGTCGCACCTCGGGGCTAGGTTAGGTTGAGGGGATGTATATCCCGGGCTCTAGTCCTCCTACGACTGTCGCGGAGCGCAGGTTTATCACGTGATCTTACTTCTTCACTGGTATCTGGAATCTACATGTGGTTTGGGAAAGATTGGTCGCTTCCGACCGGCTCGCACGTGGCGGGTGTCGGACCGCTTCACCTTGGTGCGTACGGCGCAGGTACCGTGCCATCGGGCTAGCGGGTCCTTCGGTCCTTGGCGACTTCGCGTTTCCTTAATCATATGCGGATTCTGGGTCCGTGACACGGGCGAGCATAGACGGCCCGTCAGTGGTGAGGTCCTACCACTGACGGTCGAACAGGGATAGCCCGTCAGTGGTAACATGATACCACTGACGGTCGCCGATAAACGGACCGTCAGTGGTGAGGTCCTACCACTGACGGTCGCGTATCATACGACCGTCAGTGGTGAGTGGTTTACACTGACGGTCATCGTGCCCGTCGGTGGAGGTCACCCCTCCACTGACATTCCCAGGGTGACGGGCCCCCCGTCCGTCAGTAGAGGGGGTTAATGGCCCGTTAGTAGAAGCCTGTTCTGCAGTAGTGTATATAAGGATCAGCAATCCCATAGGGGAGGACAGGTTCTACAAGGTCCAACAGATCAATCTAGTCGCAGTACCAGCATAGGATCTCTGGAGGCAAAGCCCTAGAAGACCCACTGCCTCGAAGGAGTTGAGCCCGGTGGTTTAGCATAGATTAGTCTACAATTAGGCCTAGGGTAGCCACTAACATACACTCCCCATTGTAAGCGTGTTCTCCATCAATATATAGCACAGGACGTAGGGTTATTATCCTGAGGGAGGCCCAAACCTGTATAAAAACGGCTGTCCCCTGCTGTCAGAGCTCCTGGCACTTGGGCCCTAGAGGTCCCTACCCCCCAGTAATCATCATTCCACGAATACCGTAAGATCGCCGATTCATCGATCGTCGACAGATGGCGCCGACCGTGGGGACCTCTCCGGACCAAGCTGTCCAGGAAGAATCAGAGTCGGCAGGATGCGCAACTAAGAGCGATCAGATCCCAGCACCGGTTGCACAACCCTCACCGGTTTTGACCGAGGAGGAAGTAGCAAACCCGGTAGGAAAACCGATCACGATCTCGCCCCGTACTGGGCACTCGGACCAGGGTTTCTACGACAACTTTGGCCCTATGGACCCGTACCCGGTTACGGATCGAGTGGATTTCGGAGAGTATGCCCCTGGAGAGGATTCGGATGGCGAAGCAGATCACTTCAGAGCCGAGTGCGCCAGGGCCTTCAGTGGGACGTTGGTCTTGAACGATGACTTCCCGGCAGGAACGACCAGCCCCATGGTTGGAATTTCTCCTGTAAACTCTGATCGTGAGAACGATCATGATCTTACCCACGTCGCGTCCGATGAGGACAACGTGATGGAATACGAGTACACATCGTCCAGCCAAGGACCTCGAATGGTACTCGCGATCGACGATGGTCGAGAAGACCTCGAAGATCAGAATCTGCCCGGGGGCTCGCAGCAGCACAATGCAACAGCTGCCTCCCACATGAACGGGGGCTTACCCGCCGCCGGGGAAAGAACTCGCCGGAACGGAGACCCGCCTGCCGCTGTGGAGAGATCCCCACCGGGAACGTACACCGGAGAACTTCTGAGCAGAGAAGATCCTGTTCGATGTGGTCGACTTCGAAATAGCATACAATGCTATCTTGGGGCGCCCTACTTTGGCCAAGTTCATGACAGCAACGCACTACGCCTACCAGTGCATAAAGATGCCCGGCCCAAAAGGTGTCCTCACGATAAAGAGCTCCCCCAGAGAAGCACTCCTCTGCGACAAGCGCAGCCTCGACCTCGCAGAGCAGCACCTACCCTCTAACCAAGACGCCAGCGTGGCAGCTCCCGCCACCACGTTGTCAAGACCACCTCCACGACTATGAGCAACGACTTCGGAAAGTACCCCCGCCAAGTCAGAGAAAGAGCTCCACGACTAGGTCGGAACAGGGAGAAAACAGGGCCTTCCCCTAGACAGGACAACGGCTCCTCGGGAGAAGCCGCCCGATCCAGGTCGCTCCTACCAACGGTAGAAAGGTCGCGTCCATTAGAGAGTCCCGTGCAACCACCTTCGGTAAGATCGCATGACCGTCGTCTCCTCATCGGCAGATTCTAAAGTTGCACCAGCTCCAGCCTTAAAGATCGTCAAGCTACGAACAAGTCGATGATAAGACGCTCCGGGCGCCGCTGCCCAGCACGCGCACTCGACAAAGTTTCGTCAGCGGGTCACGACAAGAGGACGAGAGTCTCTGGGGCAACCGGCGACAAGCTAAATGAGGAGGGGACGGCTTAGTTTTTTCTCAGTTTTCATAGAATTATTTTTCTTACAGTAGCCTGTAAAAGACACAGTTTTGAATTATACCAAGTCTCTAGTTCAATGTCTTCATTATTAATTATTTCAGACTGCCTATCCGAGATATCTCTTGAAAAGTCAGTCAGGGGCTGGATAAGAACACGGCAAGTTGATGTACGAGTACGAGTGCCGACTTCTTCGACCCACACAAGGGATAAGGGTTCTGCGCTATAACTGTCAGGGACGCAAGGAAAACCCCTTAACGCGTTTGCAGGTGACAGGGGAGCCACTGAGCCCCCGACCTGACCAGACCTAAGGCCTGGTTGACTAAGCTCCCCAGTTTCGTAGCAATGTCCCCTGATCCCGAGTAAAGGAAGGGAAAAAGGTACGAGTACGACTAGATCAACGGAACCCGTACGCTTATCCACGTCTTCGACTACTCGGAGCAGAAGATACCTCGGGTAGAGTGAAACTTTGTTAATCAGGCAAGTGTAGAATTTACTAGCCAAATACCGGAGTCTTCCCTCAACAGAGGAATACGGAGGTGCTGCCATGGCCACGACAAGCTGTACAAAAGACCCCTTATCGCGTTTACTGATGACGAAGAGCCACGGAGCCCTCCATCCGACTAAACCTAAGGACTGGTCAATCACAGCAAGAACAACCTACAACACTATTCGTATACCTACACCGAAGGGAGGCAAAGGGCACTGGTTCTGACTAAAGTCTACGCTTGCATCCGACAAGGTTTCACATACGCAGATCAGACAAGCTTTCGGAAAACAAAACACACAGATTAAGCACAGTTACTAATCAAAAAGTGTTAAGTCAGTTTAGCAGGTTATCTACATTCAACCATTCGAGACCTCTTCGCCTCGCAGTTGGTTCCCTGCTGGTCACGGACGAAGCGAGCAAAAAGGCAAAAGATTAATTTCAGTAAAGGCAAATTACGACTAACGTTTTCAGTTGTTTATTGTATCTAGAAGCGCCGCGACCGGGGGGCTAGACCCTCGCTCAAGTCGGACGATAGGCGTCCTGAGCTGGGGGCTCCACAGCCGATAGCCCCATGCGAAACTGACTCCCCCAACCGGAGAATGCCTGCAGTATGCACTGTAGATTGACTTCTCGGCCACGAATAACGGGGCCGAGTATGAGGATTTGCTTGCCGGTCTCCGAGTCGTCTCCGCACTTGGTATCCGTTGCCTACTCATGAGTGGGGACTCACAGCTGGTAGCGAGACAAGTGTCCAAGGAATATCAGACCTTAGACCAGAACATGGCAGCTACCTAGCAGAGGTGAGGAAGCTAGAGAAGAAATTCATCGAGCTCGAATTACGGTACATCCTAAGGAAGGATAATCGCCGAGCCGATAGTCTTGCCCGCCTGGCGTCCTCATGATCTCTATGTCTATCCGAGACCTTTGCAAAAAGGATTTCGACGCCGTCCATAGCTTCTAGCAAACCTGTGGACGAAGGGATGGCTGACTTCGAGTCTAAGAGCCGTTCAAGGACGTCACCAGGTATTGACGCTCCAAGTGGAGTTACGGGTCAACTCGTAGCTCCCGTCAGTCTTGAGGATTCGTGGATAGAACCCATCCACATGTACCTTCACGATCGAACAGTACCCGAGGACGATGCACTATCTGAGCAGGTTGCCCGACGCGCCTAGACGTACTTCCTGGGCGACGGGGCCCTCTATCATCGAGGAGCTCACAGAGTGCTCATGAGGTGTATCACTAGGACGCAGGGTAAAAAAACTACCCGAGGAAATCCATGGAGAGGTGTTCGGGGCACATGCATCTTTCTGAACCCTGGTCGGAAAGGCCTTTAGACAAGGATTCTATTGGCCGACAACTCTCTGTGACGCGAGCGACTTGGTGAAGCGATGCCATCAGTACCAATTTCACGGTAGACGTATTCACCAGCCCGTCCAAGCATTGCAGACGATTCCCTTGTCGTGGTCCTTCACGACATGGGGCCTGGATATTCTGAGGCCCTTCCCGGTCTCGCCCGGGGGCTACAAGTTCCTGTTCGTCGCAATTGACAAGCGCGATGTGGTCTAACTGGCGTCAGTCAAGCAGTAGCACAGAAAAAGGAAAGATTCTTCATCACCACGCAAAAATTCCGCCACGACGGTTTGGTGTCTCAGAAATCTACCCAGCGAACGCGTGTCTGTGATCAATGGATCAGATTAAACCAAAGGTGCTTCACGGGCAAGCTAGCCCAGAAAAATGCCTTGGACTACTCGGAGGTTCATCCCGACCAAGGATATCACGACTACCCGGTAGAGATATTACCTACTCGGGAACATTGTCAGCAAGAGTACTCGGATCGTCTACTCGAAATTTTTCCCCGACAAGGGCAGATTTCCAACAGAACCATCATGACCTCACTTCACGTATTGATGGGGGGCTTGATGATGAATAGTACGGTATCCCGCATATTAGGGGTATCCGTATACAGAATCCCAGGACTTTAGGAAGGTACAGCGTACCTGGTAAGGATCCCTGGACGACAAGGTAACCCCCCTCAGGAAGGAAAGACTCCCCTTAAACTAGGAAGTCAATCCCGATGTTTAAGGAGACCAGAGTCCTACTCGGGCATAAGTCCACATCCGGTACGACCCTGGGAACCCCCTCTATAAGGATCAGCAATCCCATAGGGGAGGACAGGTTCTACAAGGTCCAACAGATCAATCTAGTCACAGTACCAGCATAGGATCTCCGGAGGCGAAGCCCTAGAAGACCCGCTACCTCGAAGGAGTCGAGCCCGGCGGTTTAGCATAGATTAGTCTACAATTAGGCCTAGGGTAGCCACTAACATACACTCCCCATTGTAAGCGTGTTCTCCATCAATATATAGCAACAGGACGTAGGGTTATTATCCTGAGGGAGGCCCGAACCTGTATAAAACGGCTGTCCCCTGCTGTCAGAGCTCCTGGCACTTGGGCCCTAGAGGTCCCTACCCCCCAGTAATCATCATTCCACGAATACCATAAGATCACCGATTCACCGATCGTCGTACTATTCATTTACAATTTCCAAATTTAACTTTTGAAACTCCTTCCATAGTTCTGGTTGTTCTTTCTGTACGACTGCCATGTTATGGTACACTTTTCTACTTAATGCATCGGTGACTACATTTGCCTTGCCTGGCTTATATTGAACATCTAGATCATAGTCTTTTATCAGTTCCAGCCATCTGCATTGTCTTAGATTAAGATCCGATTGTGTGAATATATATTTCAGGCTCTTATGATCCGTAAATACTTCACACTTATTTCCCAGTAGGTAATGTCTCCAGATTTTTAGGGCATGCACTACTGCCGCTAACTCCAAGTCATGGGTTGGGTAATTTCCTTTATGTGGCCTGAGTTGCTGTGAAGCATAGGCTACCACTTTCCCATCTTGCATTAACACACATCCTATTCCTTGCTTGGATGCATCGCAGTATATCTGGAAATCTTTCCCGTATCAGGTAAAGTGAGTACAGGGGCGGTAGTTAACTTGGTCTTCAACTCTTGGAAACTCCCTTCACATTTGTCGGTCCACTCGAATGGCTTGTCTTTCTTTAATAACTGTGTGAGTGGGTGAGATATCTTTGAAAATCCTTCTATGAATCTTCTATAGTAATCTGCCAAACCTAAGAAGCTTCTAACTTCCGTTACCGTGGTTGGCAGTTTCCATTCTAGCACTGCTTTTACTTTTTCTGGGTCCACCTTAACTCCTTCGTCTGTAATGATATGACCTAGAAAGGCAATCTCTTTTGTCCAGAATTCACACTTTGAGAACTTGGCATATAATTGATGTTCTCTTAATCTAGTCAACACTAATCTCAAGTGCTGCTCATGGTCTTTCCGACTGCTAGAGTAGATCAGATGTCATCTACGAACACTACCACGAATTGGTCTAAAAAGTCCATCAGTACTTTGTTCATTAGACTCATGAAGACTGCCGGGGCATTGGTCAGTACGAATGGTACTATTGTGAACTCATATAATCCATATCTGGTGGTAAATGCAGTCTTTTGCCGGTCTTGCAGGAGAATTTTTGATTGATGGTACCCTAATCTTAGGTCTATCGTGGAAAATAATATTGCATCCCTTAGTTGGTCAAAGAGATCATCAATTCTTGGGAGGGGATAATTATTCTTGATGGTTACGGCGTTTAACGCTTGATAATCTACGCACATCCTTAACCCTCCATCTTTCTTTTTGGCGAATAAGACTGTTGCTGCCCAGGGTGAGGTACTAGGCTGTATAAATTTCTTTTCCAGCAACTCACCTATTTGTCTCTTGAGCTCCACCAGCTCACCCTTAGACATGCGGTAGGGTTGCTTAGTAATAGGTTTAGTTCCAGGTAATAGTTCTACGGAGAACTCTACTTCCCGATCTGGTGGTTCTCCAGGTAAATCTTCTGGGAATACGTCTGGATATTCCTTTATTATTCGTTTTTGAGCTACTCCCTCCACAGCTGGATTGTATATCCTCTTATTCGACTCTTCCAACAATGCATGATCGGTAACTACCTTTACCCACTGGTCATCAGTACTAGCAATGGCTACTGTCTTCTTCTCACAATCCACTTTTGCCTTGTACTGGGATAGCCAATCCATTCCCAGAATAACATCTAAACCTTTCATCTCTAAAAGCAATAGGTTTGCCTTAAATTTTATTCCTTGTATTTCTATCTCTATCCCATAGCTCTTATACTGAGTTTTCATTCTAGCCCCAAGTTATTCAATTATGTAGGGATTTTCTAAAGGTGACAGTGGTATTTGATTTCTCACTGCAAATCTTAGTGAAAGAAATGAATGTGAAGCTCCGGGATCAAATAGTATTAATGAAGGCCTTGAATTGGTTAAGAACATACCAATTATGACATTCGTTGCGTCTGTGACCCCTTCTGTAGTGACGTAGTTGGCACGCCCTTGATTCGCTCCGGATGTCATTTTTCCTTTGCTGCCCTTTTGGTAATCCGATCCTTTGCTCCGTCCACTAGAGTTTAGCATTCCTTTTCCTCTTTCAGCTGAATTTTGCTGATTTGGTCTATTGGTGTTCTGTTGATTTTTAAACTGAGCTCTTGCCACTTCGGACGGCAGGTTTTTCTTTGGACACATATTTCTGAGGTGGGTAGGGTCTCCATAGTGGAAACACACAGTGTTGCTATAGGGGCACTCCCTGCGTAGGTGATTACCTCCGCACTTGAAACATCCAGATTGTGCTCGTGGTATTGTGTTCTGCGGTCTAGGTGCAGGCGTTGGTGTTCCCCTTTGTTGTCCTCCAGGAGCTGCAGGGATCCAGGTCTTTGCCCGCGGTGTGTTAGAATAGTTGCCAAACTGTCTAGCCTTCCTTTTCTTGGTTTCCTCCAGGTTATTCCTTGTTGCCTCTAATTTCAGTAGACTATCAATCATTGTCTGAAAATCTAAGTACACCTGGGAGGAGATATGGTATTTGAGCGACGACTGTAGTCCATGCTCGAACTGGTCCATCTTCTTCTTTTCTGTATTAACGTCTTCCTTTGCATATCTGGCCAGGTAGTTAAATTGGGGCAGATATTCTAGCACCGACCGGTTTCCTTGTTTAAGATTAAGGAACTCTCGTTGCTTAAGTGCAAATATTCCCGGAGGGATATGCACCTTGTGAAAATCTTTGGAAAATTCCTTCCAAGTGATGTTATCTTTTTGCTGATGAGCTTTGCGGTAATTGATCCACCAGGATGAGGCAGGTCCTTGCAGCTAGTGAGATGCGAATAAAACCTTCCCCTTATCTATGCATTGAGTAGTTTCCAATTTTCGCTCCACGTCTCTCAACCAGTCATCAGCATCGAGGGGTTCAGCTGAGCTTGAAAAGGTTGGCGGGTGTGTTTGCTGAAAGTCACTCCATCTGCTTTTCCCATTATTTTCCTGTGTTGATGCCGTTCCTGGCGTTGGTGCTGCTAGCTTGGCGGCAATTTGCTCCAACATCTTTGCTTGCATTTCCATCATTCTCGCCTGATTGGCTTCTGCCTGTTGTCTTCCTCTTTCCATAGCTAATAATATCTCTACCAGACCTGGCATTCCTCCGGACTGCCCACTGCCACTAGGATTTTCATTCCCGGTGTTCTGGTTTCCCGACATTTTGATTATTTAATTTTCAAAAAGTTTTTCTGCATGATTTTCAAAATTGATGTTAGTTGGGTGTATTATATTGGTAAAATTATCTTTGAAGCAGGGGAGTAAGAAGATTTATGAAAAATTTAAACCTTGCTATTTTGAAATGTGGAAGAGAAGCATTCATATGAGAAACAAACTAGTTTTACTACATAAACATAGTTCATTACACATATTGACGGGTTGATAGCACACACACATTACAACATGATTACAAACAGCACACAACATAGAGCAACGTCTACTGGCAGGATTGGCTCTACCTACACACTAACGATACTACTGGGGTACTTAAACATTCTACGCTTGGTACACCAGTCCTTATTCTTCCAAACTTGCCTCACTCATCATCCAAGGGAGGGTTACTGGCGGTGTACCATACGCGTTCCATGGGTTCTTCTTCTTCATCTTCAGCGGTGGGTGGTGCCTCGTTCTGGGCTGGCGCCGGATTGGCTTGTGGTGCAGCACCACCCCTTGAGAGTCTGGGAGTAAAACATCGTAGGTAATCACGACACTTCATTACTCAACGTTGCCTTGCTCCGGGGCCATGGGATTGGTCACCACTACAGGGTGGTGGACGAGCTGGTACATGCACTGGGGTACGTGGTGACTCACCGCATGATGATTCTTCTCCGTCTTCGACTCGTTGCCTCCTGTCTAACTCAGTACGGAGAACTCAGTTATCGTCTAACACTTGAAGTAACTCACCACTAACCTCCATGAAGCTTGTATGCAGCCCTTGGTATAGGATTTCTGTGGAGGCGATGTGGCGCACGGTTTCCATCTCCATTTTGTCGTCTTTGTCATCGCTAGGCAAGGGTACCATGACACCATTGCCGTCTTCGTTCTCCTGAGGAATGAGACGGAATTGGGAGAAGTGGAAGATGTCGTCATAACAATGACGGAGAAAAAAAAACTACCTTTCTGGAGGCTTCAAGTCTTGCGTCATCTTCTCGAGTCCTGAGTCCCCTGAAAGTATAGTGTTTACCCAAAATCATCAACCTAACCCATCCTCTCTAGTGAAAACATCTTCCTTGGACCTTGATGCTCTTAGCGTGGAAAATTGGAAGGTCTTCACAGGGCACATTAAGATACTCCAACATCCTTCATAACAATGTTGCCCAACCACCAAGTTGGCTTGGTTCGGTGATGAAAGTATGCACCATCCTACCGAACGGAAATTTTGAAGTTAGCGAAGAATAGGAAACCTCTTTCAAACCAAGATTTTGAAATGTATTCCTAGGAAAGATGAGGTAGCAGAGACCAGGAACAGACAGCAATATTACTTATATTTTTCACAATCCTTTTCATTTTATAATAAAATTTTGTAAACACTGCTCCTAAACCATCCTATCCTAAGGTCTTATCCTATGGTCAAGGCTAGCTCACATACCACTCTGTCACGGCCCCGATTTTCAGAGCCGTGAGTTACGCCCGCAACTGCCCAGGAGTTTCTCAATTGCAGATGGAGGGTAGATACATCACCAGCACAACATGAAAACATAAACATTTTATTACAAAATGTAAAGTAAGCTTAGCAGCATTTAGTTTACAAAAGACTGGGGCATCCGAGCCCAAAGTTTATAATACAATCAAAATGAACCTATTCCACAGGCGCCTCGAGCGCGGATAAGACCTAAAACTCGTATTTGATCGCCGTCGAAGATTTCCTCATCGAAAGTATCATCTTTGTTGACCTGTGCATCTGAGAGGGTTGGTGCTGTAATGAGTACGCGACGTACTCAGCAAGCCATGTTGGGAAATTATGCTACTAACTACATGCTCCTAGATTGCAAGAAGGGGGTGTTCAGCTTAATGTCTGGTGGATGCATAACCCTAATCTCCGCCTTAGCGATCTGAAATCTCTTTGTTAAAGCTTCTCAACTACAAAGCGTTGTATTTTAGCAACCCCGCCAGGTCAGCGTCAATTTATAAAGTCATCCTCAAAATCTACTTGTGCCTTGTATCGAGAATCACCTCTAAACATAGCTTCATTAACCGGAAGCACGGCGTATTCGAATACCTTTGGGTTTAACTCTACAGACCAGCTTAGCTTTACCCACATGATATCCGTACCTCCTTGTGTCACTGCAGTCATACACATGCCCTTCGGTGTGTCGATAGAGGTAGGTTAACAAGGCATTTTATCTGCTCTATCTTTTGAAGTTCCTACCCTGGAACACTGCGTCACTCGCCCTCCCGGGAGCCGACGGGCCAATGTCACCTTCACGATCCAAGAGTCAAGCGAGTTCCAGTTATGATTTTCCGATCCTTGGTCTATCACTTCATTCACTTCTGCGGGCCTTCCAGAGAAGTGGAACAGCAAGCTAATTTGTAGTCATTCAGTAGGTAGAGCAAATCTACTAGGCCAGGCTCGACAAGTCAAACATGTGGATGAGCGGTTCTATGTTCATCACTAAGCACAAGGGTTTTAATCTTAACTGCCCTGAGTCAGGCAATCCACCCGATTACCCTTACTCCACCGGGGGGGGCATGGCTGCACAATCGATACACGAAGGGCCCCATCTTCTCTGTCCGCTACCGTTGGCAATTTCATTTTAATAACACATGCACCGAGTTTTTAACTAGGGTTACCATTATTCTTGAAAATTGCCCACCCTAGTTTCTAATGCCGATAAAGGGTACTGATAGATTCATATTTATCCTAAGGCTTTCGAGGTGAGTATGGCCTACAAAGATTGACCGGGCTATGGGGTGGTAGGTATTAACTATGTCGTCATGTCATTCAAAAATATCACGTATGAAGTTAACATGCAAAAAGTAAATAACTAAGCTAGTAATACAGTAACTAAATGACATGTGGGATCAACATGAACAAGAAGTGTGACTTGCCTACTGCACCGAAGTCGTTCGGGTCGATGTCTTCGTGAAGTTCTTCACCGTCAGGATCCTGTCCTAGCGTCGGCTCGTTACTATCGCTCCCTATTTGCAAGAAAATCAAAACAAACAAACAAACAAACATATATGAGTCTGGGCTCGATGAATGGGAGCTGGGAGCAAAATGTAAAATAATTGAAAATACTGTTGAAAATAAGGAAGCGGGGTGTGTGGGGTTGGAACCGGAACGTCGAGAGGTTGAAACGAGTGGTATGGTCGGGGTTAGGGTTTTCGGACGGGGATTCGAGATATGAGGTGTAAGAGATTTTGTGAGCTTTGGACATCAAAAATTAGGAATTTGAACTAATGGATTGGAAAAATAGAACCGCGTCGTCGAGACGATCGAAACGGTATATAATAGGGTTTTTAGGGTTTCGTCGGGCCTGGCCCGCAAAATAAGATTGGGCCCATTAGGGCCCTCGGGTCGGGATGGGTATGGGCTGAACATGGGTTAGGGCTGAACTTGGGCTTGGGTTTGGGTTTTCAGCCCTAACAGAAAAGAAATCAAGAAAAAAAGAAATTTGAGATCTATTGGGCTCAAATCCATTTACTCGTGGGCTGCTACTGGACTTCTCTTGGGCTTTGGCCTGCTAAGAAAAGAAGTAAAAGAAAAAGAAAAAGAAGAAGAAAAAGAAAAGAGGGAATGGGCTGGCCTCCGATACCTGGAACCGGTCCGAGAAGTATTGGGCTGGCCTGCCACGGGGAGAGGGTGGCGGCCCAGAGAGGAAAGAGGCCACGGCCTGCGGGAGGGAAGGTCGGGTTGCCGGTGGTTGAAGGGGAAAACAGAGGAGGTGGTGCCGCCGGTGGTGGAGAAGTGCAATTGACCGCCAGGGAGCTCGCCGGATAGAAATTGGAGGCTCGGGGAGCATCTATCGATGGTTAGGATTCCATTTTGAAGAAAATGGGAGGGGTTCCCGTGGAAGAAATGCTTGGCAACGGCAAGGGCCTCGGGTCTACTTCACCGGAGACGAGGGCTATGACGGTGAGGTTGCTGATGCTTCGGGAAGAAGGAGGGAAGCTCGGGGACACCCTGGAGAAGAACGGGATGGCTCGGGAGTGGAGAAGAGGCTCGGGTGCTTGGGGAAAGAAGCTTGCACTACCTCAGGAAACACTAGCACTAACGGGCAAAAAATGGCAATCACTGACGGGTTACGCGCCCGTCAGTAAGCTCCTATCAGTGGAAGTGCTACTTCTACTGACGGGCAGTGGGCCTGTTAGTAGAGACAAACTTTCACTGACGGGTGGGTCCGACCCGTCAGTGAAAAGCCTTCCAGCGCTGCCTGCCTAGCATCCTGAGAGGACTTTCACTAACGGGCGGGAAACTTCCGCCCGTCAGCGGTAACAGTTTCCTCTGATAGGTACATAGCCTGTCCCGTTAGTGGAAGTATTATTCAGAAATTTTTTAAACATATCTGAATAGACAATATTAAGCATACATAGCAATTAATATCAGAAATATTAAGCATATATAGCAATTAATTTCACAAATATTAAGCATATATAGCAATTAATATCACAAATATTAAGTATAGACAAGCTAGTTTACAATGAATTAAAATGACAAAGATATGAATTTATCAATGTTTATTTTCACTGGCCCTACTCTAGGTCTATGATGCTTGGCTAGTACTTGCATGGCGGCGGTAAGCGGGTAATTGGACTCCCGCGTAGAAATCGCTGCTTGGCCGAATGACTTCATTGTTGATAATGTACGCGAAGGTCTTCTGGATGCGGGCAAAGTCCTTCCTCCAGTCGTACTTCTCGTTGGCCAGATCGTGTATGAAATTATTGAATTGATCCTGGCTCCATTGCGGGTTATGGAATATGACGAACGCGTCTATGTGAGCGTAGACATAGTACCCACATGTCACGCTACCTTCCAGCTGTTGCCTGCAAGGGAAGTTGAATTTGTGGATCAGCTTTTTGCTCTTGCATTCTGCTCCTCCCCCTCGCAAGTTGTATTCCCAAAAGGCGGCTTCCAGAACTTGCTTAATTCCTGAGTAGTCCCGCTTGGCACTTCTTTGGGAATCAAAATAGTATATCATTCTTGAAGGCTTGTGGATGACAATGAGGATCCAGTGGTCGCTACGTAAAAGGTAATGAATGAATATAAACAGACGGGGATACGTGCTTAAGAAAAGCAAACTAGGCACGGTAGTAACTTACGGGGGGCTGTAGGGCAGGAGTATGTAGTCCTTGTCCTTATGGTATATCAATGACTCCAGATGTAATTTATTAGGACCGGCATCGCTTCTTGTACATAGTAGTCGTTCATGATGACCGGATCCATTATTCCAAAAATGCAGTTGGGCAGACGCCTACAATCTTGGGCTTGGTGAAGCGCCCACAGCCTGACAAGCATGGTGTCGAGCCAGAAGAGGTCGAACAACATAAAGATATCTTCAAAATTGATGTCAAAGGTGTCATGCTATTTGTCCAAGAAGAAACCGTAATCTTTTGGCACCTGGACCTTAAAATGTAGTTCATATTCATCCCGATTCCGTGACCTCATCATGATTGTGTCATACAACAGTTTCATCTGTACGGGCAACCTCTCCACCTCATCATCTGGGAGCAAGGGCTCACCTGCATCGTACACTATTCATCGAGGCTTCTTGATAGTTTCGGCAGATGTCTGGAAGGATAAGGCTTTTTTCTTGCTTTCCTTGCTTGCCTCCCTCGCAGCGGTGCCGCCCCGTTTGTGTGTTCTTTTTATTTTCCTCTTCGGCTCTAGAGAGGAGGCCCTCTTGCCTCCCGTCAACGCTTAGCCCATTGCGGCATTGAGTGTTTTTGGAGATAAGACCTTCTTTCCTGCTGCCTTCAGGTCATGGTGATGCTTGGAGCGCCTTTCACGGGGCGACGAGTCCATCTTGGGTTGCTCCTCCTCTTGGGACAGAAGGATCGGCGTGTGTTGCTGCCCGGCAAGATCGTCATCCCGATCATCGAACGAAACGAGCGTAGTGCACAGGCCGAGCAGAGATGGGCCGGCTCCGATTGATGGAGAGGGGATGGTTGATGTAATAGGAGAGGACACCCCGGAGATAATTATCTGATTCTTCGCCCACAGGATGTAGTACCCCTTGCAATCTCCTAGCTTTGTGACATCCTCTTCAGGGGCGACAGGGACTGCGACGTCATTGAACTCGGTGATGATGTGGTCCAGCTGCACCCTCGCTGAAAGAGCATCTAGGCCCCAAGTTGGTTTTGATGGTTAATGGCAACTCAAACTGGAATCTAACGTTTACAGTGAGTGTAAGCAGGTTTGTAGGTTCCAGGAAGAAGGGTCATCAAGGAAAGGATGACCACCAAAAAGGGTACAAGGGTGGTTTCCAGGACTAAGGAATGGCTGTGCTAGGCAGCTCTGCCACAACTGTGAAGAAGCCGGTGCTGTGCAAGAAGTTGCAAGTAAGGTGATGGTGGCTTGATGCGTCAAGGACCGTGACTACAGTTGGTGGGCAGGTAAAGCCTAGATTTGCTAGTTTCTTTGAGTCCATAGGAAAAGCCCGTACTATCAAGAGGGATGAAGCAGTTATGATTTGTGGAGGTTCTAGTTGCTCAATGCTCCGGATGTTGGACAGTGGCACTAATGCTTTGAGGTTAGTGGTCCTGTGTCAGCAGTTTTGCATAAGTATGAAACTGTTTGGAGCTGGCACTCTGCAGTGCTAGCAGTAGAAAACCCTACGGGTTAGAGTCACCGGTGTGACACAGCGGTGTCACGGGTGGTCTAACGCTCTATGACTCAGGTACATCTCTGTACCAGGGGAGAGCATGTAAACGCTAAGGAACTTGTGCTGCGATAGCCTGTCTGCTGAGTCGGAGGGCTGTTGGAGGTTCTCTCCTTATAGGTTTCAGAGAGTGTGTGCGCTGAGGGCATGTCATGTGCCAAGACCGGGCTGAGCAGTGCGGCTGCGTCAGTTCAGGGTTTACCTGTGTGTGCCGCCGATGACACAGGTATTGGTCTGCTTGAGCCAGTTATAGTTGGGTGGAGTGATTGGTTGTGTCACCGGTGGCTGACACTGGTGATTCACTTAATTCTACGTGGTAACAGTGTAACGGTCAAGTGCCTATGAACCCTATATATAGGGGACCAGGGAAGATCTTCGATCTCAACCAATGAGCCAATCAGTAACTCACATTCGACCATTGCAAAGCCTCTTTCCACCGAACGAAAGCCAAGTTTCCTAAGTGTCAGTTCGGGAAGGGTTAGAGTTCTTGAGCAAAGAGCATTGGTTCCTCCAAGAGTTGTTACTGCTGAATCTATTACTCTTGGAGTGTCTACTCCTAGATGGGTGTAGGAGTTGCTGGTACCACCCAACCTTGTGTGGG